>JAGTTH010000088.1:0-37490 GCA_022606485.1 Agraylea sexmaculata | reverse complement strand
AAAGGTCCGGTTTGGTCTTAATTCGATTTCTCGGCCAAGCCTTTATGTGCCTTAATTTTGTCGGGTTTATAGACCTCAATAATTACTTTGACTTATTTTAAATCTATTATGAACAGACGTAATATCTAAATTTAATTTTAAATTTTAGACTCGTTTGCATTTCATTATTCAGAGCGTACATATGTATTATAGTAAAATTAAATTAAATAAATTGTCGGCGCTACGATGGCCTACGACTTTGCTACGCCATATTACTAACAGTTCAACAATCATACCTGGTTTCCATAATTTTTAATTGCCGATGTAAATAATAAATAAGTAAGTAAATAATTCAATTAATCATTTAATACATCACAATTCCTATTTTTCATATATATGATTATTATTGCATTCATAATCCTTGCGGATAATAAACTTTACACCATATAAATACGCCCAGGAAAGTGAATGTATTAAAAAAATACAATAATACATATATGACAAATAATATGAAAAGTAAATTTCAAAATTCGTTAAATATCATTAAAATATACTAGTATATAGGATGAAAACCAAAGGATTTCTTCCGTATATCAGATAAAATAAAATATTTCGAGTCCAAACAAGATGTTTATTTTATGTTCCAATCGATTTTAAGTACTTGTAGAGCCGCCTTGTGGCCGAGTGGTTAGTGTAACGGATTCGTGAGTGAAGACTCCCGGGTTCGATTCACGGCACCGGAGTCACTTGGTAGATCTAGCTTAGCAAACTAGATCTTAAGTACTCATTGCTGTGTGGTGGCCTGGGAAACCACCTCTACTATATTCTCCCGTAAAGGCCTGGCCAACCCCTTATAAAGGGATTCCCGTCAATAGGGAAGGCGTCACGATATAGATTTTAAGTACTAATTTAAATAAGTAAGAGAATAATAATTCATAAATGTAACATTGATTGAAATACGATAGTTGTGTACTTATTTTAAATTACTATTAATAAATCAATCGAGATGTAGTGTTTGGTTGTTTATAAGCAAAGGGAATAACTGCTGAAGCGTGTGTTTTACAGTTTTCAAGGAAGCAGAGATATCTGAAAGACGTGAGATGCATTTGAAGGGTTCAGCCACTGCAGTGGAGATATCTTGGGGGATGTTTTGTGTGAAAGAAAGTTTTATTTGTAAGAAAGACACTGTCCACTACATCCAGAAGACGCTGAACCGCAACAAATGGCTTGGATCGGACGTAAATCGGTGGAAAAATTACACCCTCTCATTTTTACAGACATTCAACAGGGCTACGAAAAAAATGCAACCAACATAATCATCTTGTTCAAACTATCAGCATACAATAATACATTTATTTATTATAAGGATAGGTAAGTTTGATTAAAAATAAACCAAATTTATCATCAATTCATGAGAAATATGCATGGTCATCCCCATTACGTGTATGATAGCTTCATTGTTTAGATTCCGGGAACATCCCTAAGTAAATATAAAATTGAATGCAACAGCAATCTATAGTGAAGTTTGCACATTTCTAAAATAATCAGCATCAATATAAACATTTAATTGCATGTATTTATTAATTTATATACCAGTTGAAAAAGGTTCTTACAATTTTTTATTTTTTAGACACAACAACGTGTTAATTCATTGTCTGTCGGTGATCTTAACTATTACTAGTTACACTTAGAGTACTTAAAATAATAAAAAAACAGAAATAAAATATAATTTAGCTACGAGTGCAAAGGGTTAATATTTATAATTCTCATGGCCTTAATCCAGTTTTACAAATTTTGTTTTTTTAGACACAACAACGTGTTAATTAATTGTCTATCGGTGATCTTAACTATTACTAGTTACACAAGTCATTGACTTAATAATCAGTATTTACCTTACAATACAGGAAACCAGAGTAAACATGGATCAAGACGATAGAACGGGATTTTATTAAAATCTTCCAGTCGTCATAACCGATCAAAGAATTTTTTCCTTAAGTATTAAGCTTAAGCGGGATTTGAACGCATAACCACAATATTTATATCCTTTATATATAAATATTTTAATTGTTTTGATATTTATTACAGAATGTTAAGATGATTTTTTTTTATCAACCAATCATAATCATTTAATTATGTTCAAACTTTTTTTGGGTGACGACTATTTTAATATTTAGCTTATAATCCAGAAAATCACAGTAAACCTAGATCAAGACGATCAATCGGGATTTTAATAATATCATATCCGATCTCCCAGTTGTAATAACCGATCAAATATTTTTTTTACTTGAAAAGGATTTGAACCCATTACCTGACAGTTTTTTGTTCTTTTTGTCAGCTTATAAATGTTTGTTTATTTATCTTACAAAATTTAGGTACAAAGTTAAACTGCTTCCTGCAATATTATAAATAAATTTATATTTATTACACTTATCAGTCCCACTATTTAATTAGTGGAATTACCAATTAGACCTAGATTTCTAACATATATCACGTTATTTGAATGAATAAATCTTAACTCAACCATTATTGGAATTATTGCATTTATTTTTTATTATGACAACCCTTAGATATGTAGGTGTTGAGGCGATGTCCTGTAATAAATTGGGGGTGTAAAGTTAAGACGCTGAAATTCTTTTATCTGGTGGCAGACCCCATGAAGGATTGTCACAAAGCGAACGATATCATTTATAGGATTTCACTTTTATTGTTTACCCCAATAAAATAAAACACAATGCCATAAACTAAACAATAAAGCTCCATCGGTTGCTTAGGATCCACCATCAAATTGATTACAACAAACGATACTCTTTGTGTAATTTAACCTTCTTTCCAATTACATTTATGTACCGTTTTAAGTACACTTTTTAATAATTCGATGGCTTTTTAAAACAAAAACATATATACATATTGACAGTTTACAAGGGTTTACTTTGAACTTTAAATATTAGTGTTTCTTCCTTGTAATATATTATTGAATATTTTAGTACAAACATAGAGATTTTACTTTCATTTAATGTACACATTAATTATCAATATCCCATTTTGTTATAATGATAATATTAAAATATATTACGAATGTAGATGATTTTTTGTTATTATTTATGAAATTTTCAGATACTAGCATATCTTTTATTAGGTAAGTTTTACCTACATTATACCTACTGGAAAATGGACGTGAGTTAGAAATATATTTTTCTTAATTTTCCATCTTGTCAGTGTGTCTTTTTCAAGATAAAACTAGCTCAGGTGTCTTCTTTGCTGGCACATGTGTTTTGGTTTGTTAATTAATGTAATTATCCTGTAAAAAGATAGTCCTGTGAGATTCAGTAAGGGTTTTAAGTATTTTTGGGTTTACTTTATATAGTAATATATTATTTTCAAAATAATATAAATATAAAAAAACCAACTGAGCAATTAGTAAAATAAACACACCTTATGTATGGATATAAACTAAAAGCAATTGTTACATTTCATTTCATTTAAAAATTGGATTATATGACTAAAAACTTTTGTAATGTTGATATAGCGAAGCATATTTGAAGAAAATGTACACGTTGTTTTGATTTTTATAAAGGTACCTACATATGTTTAAATACAGGTTCCTCAATAAAGATAGAATATTCTTTAAATCCTGAAAAAATATATAATGGAAGAACTTTTTCTTGTTCAAATAAAATTAAAAAAAAAAAAAAAACTATCTCAAGTATTAAGGAGATTTGATTTGATTTTGAGATTTTTTCATTGACCGATTATTATACCGAGATTATATTCATTGAATGAATATAATCTTGATTTTACAATAACTACACATATAGATAAACAGTAAAAATTATAATTAGCTATTTTACTTTAAAATATACAAAAACAAAAAATTAATTTCATTAAAAAAATGAGAAAAATATTTTTTCATCAAAGTTGGCTATTATAAAAATTGTCGAAGAGATGTGTCATCCTAGTTCTTGATCATACTTTTTGAGAGTGGGTTTAAGTTTGCCAATAACGTTTGTTTGGGAACATAACGGTTTAAACGTATTTAAGATTGGATGATTCGCGGGTTTATCCGGTGTGTTGTTTTAGTAGTATTTAGTGTTGTTAGCGAGGCTCAGGTGTGAGTGCGTGGCTAGTTGTTACAGGAAGTGTAATTAAGGCATTATGGAAAGTAATAAAAAGCACCTGAGTCGGTAACCGAACCCGGCTCATTGTCCTATCCACTTCATTGGACAAAGCGAATATGCAAATATACCGACCCACTCTAAATCCCAGATTATTTCCTTATTAAAGACCTCCGATTGTGTGTCGAATGTCTCTCTCTTCAAGCTTCACAACCGTCGTAATCCCCAAATATCTATTTATCCTTTTTAATGAGTTTGGCGAGTACGGAAAACGGCCAAGATACGAGTAAAACAATCGTGTGTGTTTTGGCTCAACTAGAGATGTTCTCTGCCAAAAAGTATTCAATAATGTGTTGTTGATTTATCGTATTTACACATCGATGACCCACGGATTTATGTACAGTGAAACCTAGATATAATGAAGCTGAAGGGGAATGAAAAAAAAAATTATATCAAGGTTTAAAAAGCATTCATATGTGCAAAAAGGTGTAATTTCTTTGATTTCAACGATTTTGATCACCGGTCTAAGGAACACCAAAGAAATAATTACTGTCTAGATCTAGATCTAGATATAACGAAGGTAAGGGGAATGAAAAAAATCGTTATACCGAATATTGCTATATACCGAGGTTTTTCTTCGCAGACTTCGTTATATAGAGATTCACAATCACGCATATTAAATATTATGTATGCCCTTAAACTCTAAACACGCAAAAGAGGTGTACAAAAATGACTAAAACAAACGTCATATTAATTATAATAAATCCAGAATACAAAGTGCGTAAATAAAGAACACAAAAAATGATGTCATAATTTAGAGATTTACAAGTTTAGACAGTACTATTGTTGTCATATAATCTATTACTAAAACTTCGCTATATAGAGGTTTTTAAAATAAAACTTCCATATATAGAGGTGAAATTAACATAGGGATAGATTGGAGAGTCAATGGGAATTGAAAAGCTTCGTTATATCGAGGATTTCTTTATATTAAGATTCGTTATATGGAGGTTTCACTGTATTTTACTTAAAAACAACGACTTAATTTTCGCTGCTTGTAAACCCTCCAAATGACATATTTGAATAAATTCGTTGAAGTTGTAATGGAATATATGAAATGTTTGTAAGTGGGGAAAACATTTTGTTAATGATTGCCACAGGTGTTTGTGTTTTCAGATCGACTGAAATACGATGTCTTGAAAACTTGAAGAAACTCCATTAATAGAAGACGAAATCCCCGAAAATTAATTACCGAGTCGTGAAGTATATCAGCAATTTCCTGTTATCATCCGAAATCGATGTGCTTATGGATTTAATGTGACTTTGTGAACTGTTTCTAAAGTGTCCTGTCTTCCCTGAATGCATTAGTCAGGACTTAATCCCCCAGTATTTGTTTACTTAAAGCTTCTAGACTAGACTTTTAGACTGACTAAGCCACTACAATAGGCGTAAACTTAAACCAAAGTAAATTCAAAGAGATGCAATTTATGTACTGCTTCGTCGAGTTTGTTCCAAATATTAATTAACAGTGGCACACATTATTAAACTACACCATGTTTCTCTTATGTTATGCACATATTTTCCCATATTCAATGAATAAGATGTTTCAAAGTAGATATAAAATTTCACCTAATGCTCTGATCAGATCAGATCACATCGAAACCCAAGTTTGAGTGTTTTAATCGTAGTAAATAGTTTTTGATTATAAAATGCTAATTTACACGGGTATAGTAATCAATAGAATTTTATTATAAAATTTCTTTATTAAATATAATTTGCATACAATGTTTTGATACATTATGATTAGATGTTACAATATTAAGTTTATAGACTTAGTCTTTTACTTATTTTAATACGGAGTACAATCAATTGATATTTAAAATAATTAATAAAGTCATAACATAATTTATGGGGAAAATACAAAAACCCACTAATCAATAGAATATCAGTTATTATTACACTCCACTTTACTATTAATTTATTCAGGTTATTTTTAGTAGAGTCGCTCTATTTATAACTTTACTCGTGCAAAGCTTTATGTTTTATTTATGATAATCAAATCAAAGGCTTGGAAAAGAGGATGAAAAAACAGGTTTTCAATTGCTGAAAATTAAAACAGCTTACATTTTTATTGTACATATTGTTTTATTTTGTGGTATTTGAATTTTCGTATATTAACAAAACAATAATATTAATAAAATAAAATAACTATTTTAGGAATTTGTATTCAACCTTATAGTTTGTCCCATGAATATAATAATTGAAGTATGATAAGTGTAGATGTCAAAGCACTTATTATCATTACACCCACTTGGACTAGGTTTGGTAATACCCAATAAGTAAAATAATAAAGGTGTAAAATCATAAAATTACATATTTTAAAAAAAATTAAATGCCGTTATACCTACAATAATTATGTTTAATTTATTAACATAAAGATGAAAATGTCTTCCAGCATCCACCATCGCGTGATTAACTACTTTATTTTTTTCTTTTCCCCTCGGTAATCAGTGTCCAGGTGCTGAAAACTACGTCGCCATCAATCCTTGAGAATGTAAAATCATTTTTCATAAATAAATACCTACGCTGTTCCGGGGAGAGAAGGACAAGACCAATTAATGTAAGAATGAAAAGTCTTAAACTAATTACTCGTTAATTAATTCAAAAGTCTTTTCAGCCCCGACTGTCGGAATGCCACCCCCAATAAGTGGATGGAAAATTTTCATCCCCGCCGATATTTATTCGAGGCGACATTGATTGATATTTTTTCAGACCAAGTGTACTGAATTAGACCGATTTGTATTCGTATCGGAAACTCATCCATAAATTGTGATGAATTATGATTAAAATATTCACATTACGTCGTCGTTTGAATTCATTTTTTTTGTTGCGTTATATCCCAAAGCACGACTGTGATTGTAAAAACAAAATTGTTAAATTTAATATTTAGAACTAAATGTAGGTATAATGAATAATTCGCGTAGTCCGTTACCATGATTTATCCCTAAGTATCCGATTATTTATTTATTTACTCAATCGTGTAAATACTGGATATTTAATACCGTCAAGAGTAAAAACACAGACATTTAATAATATATTTGTGAGTATAATGGAATAAATTACTACCTCGAAATTACTTTTCAGTCCAATTTTATCCTTTTATTCAGTAAAAAAATATACGGGAGGTTTATTTCAATGAATTATTTACACAAATGTATCTGTAAATTGAAAATTTACACAATACATACTTTTGTGAAAACACATAGGTTGGGCTTTTATTTGATAAAGACGTTTTTACATATCTACATAAATAATCTACTTAATGGTATTCATACTTTTTGGGTTACTGATAGTATTTATAATAGCGTAATTGCATATTAATTTGCGTTATTATCAATAATCCACTGTCAATAGATATTAATTTGAATTGCAGAATGCCGAAATTGTGTAAATATTGAGTTGATTTGCTATTCATAAACGTAAAATAATTAATATATCCATAATAAAGTATATATTTCAATAAATATCGTATATTATTTTCCGTCCCCCTCCTTGACCAGTCTTGTAAATAATAGAGGAGTTCTTGTGATGAATCAATAAGAATTGAAAAAAAAAATACTTCCCATCAAGAGTCTGGCAACTTTCAATAGAAATATTATTATCGTTTAGAATATATGTATGTATTTGGAGTAGGTTGTATTTCCAAATGAAACTGGAAAGTTGGTCAGAAAGCGACAGACTGTAGTGGAAGGTTAAATATTCAAATTTGTTCTACAACAAATGGACCGAGTGTTCCAACAAGACGCGTTTATTACAAATACATTCTGGATATAATATTTATTTATAGAACTACATACTCCAAAATTGATCTAATCATAAAAATTAATCAGGCTAAATAGTACATAATAAACAATAAGATTTCAAAGCCTTGTTTAAGGTATGATTGAAATAAAATAATGAAAAACTAAAAACATATGTGTGTATGTTAGTACTTAAAATTAATTTCTTTTTCTCTAAATTAAATACAATTAGTAAAGAAATATTCCGGTAAATATTAAAAAGAGCATCCACCAGTTGCAATCCTTGTATGGATCAATTCCATAGTCAAATGATTTACTAACGATTAAAGCAGAGGAGGGTAAACTTTTCAGATGAAGGGCCAAATTCAGGGATCAAATTAAAATTTTGCATCTTTTAAAGGCACCAAAACATAATTTTTTTCGATAATATAATAAAGCTCGCAGGCCACAAGTTGCTCGTGCCTGCAGATGAACCAATAAACTATTAAAAAAATTGAATAATGTGGTGTTAAAAAATACTTTATTTGAATCATATTACACAAGCATTCTTACAACAGAATAAAATTATCACATTTGAAATAAGTTTTCAGGTTGAATTTTAAAATCTGTAATTAAAAAAAAAAGACCACGGGAGAAGCGTACATTTTAGCCGATTTGAATGTTGAAATTTTTAAGGTATGTTTCCAAAACGGTTCGATAATCAGGCGATAAATTCTGCAGTAGTAAAGGTAATTGTCCAGGAGCAGATCTCGAGAGGTTGCCCAATGATTGACTCAAATACAATCGTGATTCGGGTATATCTAAATATGGATAAAATATTAATACAATTTATGTGTAATATTCAATAAAAATATGTGTAAAAAATATTACCTGATAATGGATCCACTGGGGCTTGTCTTGCCGAATTTAACTGACAATAAGCTGCTTGATATTCAGCTGGTTCATCTACATCAATCCAATCATCGGGATTTACAGATTCATCACTCGGTAATTCCAAAAGTGAGAGAAGCGCCTGTGACAAATAAATAATTACACAAAAGTTCGCATGCTATATAAATTAATGCTAAAATAAAATAAACTTCACCTGCATGATGGGTACCCAAAGATTGTTATATTTTTGTGAAGGATCTTTAACATAAGGGCATTCACATAAAATCCTGATGCATCCAGACGCTGCACATTTTTTAGGAAGGGCTTCCGAGACCTTTTGTAATTCAGACGTCAGTATCCTTTCACAGTACATTCCGAAAAGACTACAAATTCAATCATTATAATTATTGTACAAATAAAAAGAATTAAATTATTGTAGACAAACTTTGGTTGTATTGAATCCAATGTTTCCACAAGATCCACTGGACCATATTTGACAGTATAGAATCCAAGGAATGGTATTAAACCTTTGATATATTTTGTAGTTTTTGCTGACGTTAGGCGTTGGAAGAGCAGCGATAAAATTTGTTTCAAAAATGGTCGTACTGCTGGTCTAAAAAAATATAATAAATAATTAGGCGTCGATATATTATATTTATCCATTTTTAAACACTTACTCTGGGAAATGAAGAAGTATGCATCTGATCAGATTGAAGCCTTCATGATCGTTCATCCTGGAAGAATTTAATTTCTGGAACACTCCAAGCAAACCACCCTAAAAGAAAAATATAATCAAATTCTATTTGTATGATGATTTAATTGTGTGACTTACTAATCTGTCATCCTTTAAAAGCTGTGTATGTGCCGAGGCTATCAAAGAACACAACAATGATACCAAAGGGTGAATATTTGCGGGCCTTTGCCACAATGGCGGAGCAAGCAGACAACCCACCAATGCAACATAAGGACCACCGAGGTCTCCGCTGGTCACCGAACCTGCAGCTCTCATCCTTTGTTCCAACAGTAATGACAACATTTGGAACACGTATGGCATAAATTCTACAAAAACAATATTATTAATCGACTAATTTGTATAAATAATTGTATGAAAAGTTTATTTACCAATAACTTCTTGTTGCAAAATTGTCTCAAATGCGGGGAAAAGTACATCTTCAAATGAATCAACAACACCGGGATTATTCTTGCATACAATTCTAAAAAAAATTAAAACATCAGAATATATTCACAATATACAATATAACCACAATCCATTCCAGATGAAATGTATTTTTCCCATTAAAAATAAAAGGAAACAGAAAGTATACCGAGTTGGACGTATATCAAGATTTCACAATGTTATACTTACTTAATGCATAGTGACAATGATTCAAACAAATAGTGATTGAAATGTGGCCTGGAAGGATTTTTGGTGACCAATGTAAGTGTGGATGCTAATTGAGGTAAAAGAGCACCCAGTGCCGGCAAGCAACCATCTTGAAGAATAGCTAATATCCTCATAACAGCTAAAATTACATCAGACATTAAAATTTACTATCAAAAACCATCCTAATAATTCAATATTCTCACCTCTCATAGCGTAATCATTTTCCTTGTGGGCGGGCTTTTGCATTAATACCATGAGACCGTGAAGTAACGAGGGTGCTTGAGATGAGAGTTGGTCATTTTTGCCTATCAAATGTACTAATTTATCAAGACAACAAGCTGAATACGATGCCACTACTGAACTTTCTGCATTCAAATGGTTTATCTATACAAATAGTAAAAAATAATTAATAAAACAGGTAAGGATTGAACATTAAATAATTAAATTACAATTTGGGGGATAACAATGATGGTTTGCTCCTTGGGAAGTAGAGACCGGAAAGCCATAATATATTTAATAGCATCAGCTTTCAGCACAGGTGTAGCATTTACTAAAAAGAAAAAGGATTTAAAAAATATAACATACCTTTTAAAATTATACTTTATTTTAGTAACTTACTGTCAGTATTGAGATCGGGCATGACATTTTCTTGACAGAACACAGGTAAGTTGACAAGTGAAGAAGCACTTGTGACACCGGTTTTCTCTGTCCTTCCTCTTTCAAGCAGGGATGTAACTAAATACAAAGCAGCATCTTTAGATCTCCATTGGCTGCCGTCAGGAGTTGAGGAATGTCTCGTCAACATAGCCTTTAAAAAAATACATGTTTTTAATAAGAGATGTCTAAAAAAAACCTCATACATATTTGTACCATTATTTACCTGTACATATTGGCCGAATATTTGAAATATTTTTGCTTCAAAATTCAAAGATAAAACTCTGACTAAATCACATGCTGCCCTTCGTCTAGTTTCTACATCAGACCCTTCAATATCACGCCTTATGTATTCTTCAGGATTATCTTCAAATAATTCCTGATCCGACTCTAAAATATAATAATTATTTGTATTCAAAATCAAAGATTTCTTTATATATAATAATAAATTATAAAATACCTCTAAATTCTATGTTTGGTATTATGACCTTTTCACATATGTTACTAAGTGTTTCTGGATCTTCAAAGAGATTACGATAAAATAGCTTTTCTGCTACATTAGCTAAAAATCCTAAGGCGCGTGTGACGAGCTGGAAAATAAATGATTAATTTGAAGATCATATTTAAGTTAAATAATTATTACTTATTTATAATAACCTCATCATATTTTGTTTGAGGACCAGCATCAACAAGAGTATTCCAAGCCGCCGTAACGAACGCAGCGGCATGAGGAGCAAATTCTTCCGAATACTTCAAGGCATAGAGCGCAGCACATTCAATTGCTTCTGCACGAACTCTTTCAATAACACTCGGTTCATCATCATCCTTAAAAAAATAACCATAAATATAACAAGTTTTATGTTAGGCTTTAGTATTTCCAAATAGTATTTACAGTGGTTTGAAGAATTGGAACTTTGATTTGAAGCAATTCTAATAATTTGGGCATCCAAACATTCATGTTGTCTTCGAAAAACTCTGGCAAATCTTGATAATTTAATGAGTGGAAGATTTTGCAAATTAATAAAATTGAAGAATAAATAACTTTCAGGCCTTCGGGATTATTTGCAAGATTGGTTCTGAGATCCAAAGTTATCTAAAAAAATTAAATGTGACGAAACAAGCAAATAAATCACACTAGCAAAATTATAAGTAGTACCAAAAATAGATCGGTGAGTGGTTTTGCAAAATTTTCCAATACAAATTTTATTTCTGTCCATAGTTTATTTGATTTGAATTCATATCTATATCTCTTAAATATGGAATGGGCAGTTTGCAATACACCATTTATAAGATGGAAATCACCTACAATTAACCAAAATCAAATTATATAAATGACAGTTTGAATCCTAAAAAAAGGTTTACTATAAAAATACAAACCGGTATTGAATTTTTCAACCATTTCATTTAGAAGTCCCGGCCACTTGTCGGGGAAATCTTGTTTTCCCACTGCCGCAACGGCGTCACTGAGTTGCTTCTGAACTAACGGTGGGGATTTTAACATCAAACCAACGAGAGCATTACGAACACCGTCTCTGTCGGAAGTATGAATATTGTCTACACCTTCATCTTCCTGTGGCGATCATATTAAAAATGAAAAATAATTTTGGCTCGACAATATAGATAACAATAATAATTGATATTTACCACTGGCCAGTTTTTCTTGACATAATTTTTAAATGTAATAGCGCCAGCAACGCGAATGGTTAAATCCATATTTTGTTTGTCAATCAACTGCAGCAGAAGTAGAGGATATCCTTGATTCCCCTCAATAGACTCGAGAAATTTTTCAGCTAAAATAAACATGTTTTTAATATTTTACAGCCAAATAAAAATAGACAATAATTAAGTGCACACAATTTGTGTTAATTTAGTATGAAAATAATGAAGAGTGGTGCTTATAATCAAGTGTAATGAATGGTAGAATCCAAGTACGTAGTTCTGCTATAAAGGCAGTAGAGTGTAGTACAGTAGTGGAGCACTCACCAGGCCTCCTCTGCTGATGCAGCGGACTCATGGTGGCCTGCAGCGCCTCCAAAACCTGAGTTACAGTCTGGTCCATCTTCACTCTTGGAATCTGCTGTCTGTCTGTCTTCTATCTGTCATCAGCCACACCGGTATGACTGTTTAAACCGCCACTCTCAACAGGCTGTACAACAACACTATTCTACACATGCATACAAACCATTACTTTATATCCTCAACAATTTATGTATAAGTAGTCATCAAAACTATGAAAAATATCTTTTAAAAAACAAAATATTTGAATTTGAACATTAAAATATAGACCAAAGTGTTATATCGGTCATATTTTAGGATTTTCTACCGAATTTCATGTATTTTTACACAATAAAATCAATTGAAATATTACTTCTTTAATTATACGTGTATTTTTATAATTAAAATGTATTTAAACGCATAATCAAAAAAAAGATTTCCATTGGTTTTTCAAAAATTTTCATGGGAGTTGGCAACACTTTCGTTGCGAAACATTTATATGCCCTTGACAGTTTGTTCAGTTTTCAGTAAGCGAAGGTTGACTCGACTGAAATGTGCTGAAAAAGCATTGCAGCGCCTCTCCCCTCGTGTTCCTCCCCCCCCCGCCCCCTGCGCCCCTTCAGCCTCGTAGTCTTACAGATCTGTTAATATATTGTCTCGTAGTCTTATTCTAGTTTCTTGCCTCTTTATAACCGTGTTAATAATCGCTGCAGTGCCGGCTGTAACTTGTAACGGAGCTCGTTTATAAATAAATTCAATACTCTTCTATAAATAGTGAACTGAAACACCAAAAGACACATTAACTTTAGTGGCGCGCGACTCGACTTTGACCTGATCGTCGCTGCTTCCTCTCGTTAATTTCATCTTTCGCATTATTGATTCAGCTTCAGTAGAGTAACGAGCAATAGTAGTCAGTGTCCACGATGCCTAATATTGTGAACGAGGTTAAATTGGACTTCAAAGATGTATTACTACGCCCTAAAAGAAGCACCCTTCGCAGTCGAAACGATGTAAGTTTCTTTAAATTTAAATTATACCTACATGTTTCTATCCCCACGAAATTATTTTTCTGTTAAATTTTAAAAAATATTATTGACATCCTCAAATTTATTCTAATATTTGCGTCTAAATAAAAAATCCCCAGCACTTCATATTCAATTTAATATTTATATTTTTAAATTTCAATATTTTTTTCTCTTTAAAATAAGCCTTTCGAAAACTACCACATTTTTTCCCACAAAATATCCTGCATCGAAATATTTGATGTAAAATAAATTATTTTTTATTACAAATATGTTGATGGGTAGGTTTTATTGATTCAAAATAAATTTATACCCACAATAAATGACTAATGTAGGTATACATATACATAATCAAATGTTGGATCAATAACATGCAAATTGTTTTATCAATATATTTTTTACTAATGATTCAAATGATGTATTTTAACCAGTCTAAATTAAATTTATAAGTAATGTAAAAAATAAACCTTTTCAGAAATATTTGACATTGCCAATTTAAAATATTAAGTGGTTGGCAATCACTCAATTGTGTTTCATTGAGTTAACCTTATTCATTTTTAAAATCAATGTCATGTTAATAATATTGTGTATATACATTATCAAAATTCGGTCAGTCAGTCTCATGACAAAAAAACCTTCAATAAATGTAAAATTTCAGTGTTACAAATTAAATTAACACAGGAGTGTCAATTGGAGGCAAAAAAACATACTTTTTTGTTAAATATATTATGTTAAATACTTTATCGAATTAAAATTTTTTGCTCGATTAAAATATGTTACACATTTAATGTCTATAAAATATTTTATTTCCTGTCGTTTGTTATTTGAAAAACATTACACATATAAACTTAAAATGTAATTTTTTTAGGTGGATCTGTTTCGAGAAATTACATTTCGCAATTCCAAACAAGTATACAAAGGTATACCCGTAATGGCCAGTAATATGGACACTGTGGGTACATTCAACATGGCAAAATCATTAGCCAAAGTAATAATTCAAATTATTTTAATTTATTTTAAATACTGCTATATCTAATTTAATTATTTTTTTACAGTATGGATTATTTACATGCATCCATAAGTATTATACCACAGAAGAATGGAAGAAATTCTCTGAAGAAAATCCTGAATGTTTGCAGCATATTGGTATGTTAACAACATCAGAGAATATAATATTTTGCTTGAAGTTTGTCATTGGCTCAACACAAACATAACATTGAACATACATGTTTATCTTTTTATTATCGCATTCTGTTTAATGCTATTTTTATTGCTTTTTAGCTGCTAGCTCCGGCACCGGCCAAGGAGACTTCGAAAGACTCTCAGATATACTGAACGCTGTTGAAAATATACGTTTTATTTGCTTGGATGTTGCCAATGGATATTCTCAACATTTTGTTGAGTACCTCCGTAAAGTTAGAGCAGCTTTTCCCAAACATACAATAATGGTAAAAAATATATTCATGTTATTGATCATGAAGAATATGTTAATCTTTTTAATTTTATTAAGGCTGGAAATGTAGTGACCGGCGAGATGGTGGAAGAGCTCATTTTGTCTGGTGCTGATATCATCAAGGTATTTTTCACAAACAAATCAGTATGTAAATTATAATTGTATTTATTATATTTTATCAATAGGTCGGAATAGGCCCAGGATCTGTATGTACTACTCGTATTAAGACTGGTGTTGGATATCCTCAACTTTCAGCTGTGATTGAATGTGCTGATGCTGCACATGGTCTGAAAGGACACATAATAGCTGTAAGTATTTCTGGGAACAATAAACACAAAAAACCCTTTTCAAATACCCATAGAGTATTATCTTCCATACATGTGTTCAAGTCTTGATAACATTATTTGTTTCTTGTTACAAAAGTCACATTCTTTTATGTCTATTGTACTATTGAACAATATGGTTATTTACAAAAACTACCAAACCAAATGTCAGCTCTTCATTATATGTATAATATAAAAAGCCTTATATGCATAGTTAAAGTCCTAATCTGATAAATTATTATATATTTCAAATTAATGCCTAATTTTTTTTGCTTTTATGTTTATCTATATTTTGATGTTTGAATTGTTAAAAGATTTCTATAAACAAAACAAAATCATAAATTCATATTTGATAATAAGCGTTAAGTGTTTGTAATTATTTATCTTTTAAAACAAATGAAAATTATTAAAATTTTGTTTCAAAAAAAATATTATTCATAGTAAAAAATATAATGTGAATTGAATTAAATTTTTTTAAAATTAATATTTGCAGGATGGTGGTTGCACTTGTCCCGGTGATGTAGCTAAAGCTTTTGGGGCCGGAGCAGATTTTGTTATGGCCGGAGGAATGTTTGCGGGTAAATAACATGCGACAATTTAAATAATGATTAAATATTAATTATTACAAATTAAAATAGGTCACGATCAATGTTCCGGAGACATCATAGAGAAGAATGGCAAAAAGTTTAAATTGTTTTACGGAATGTCTTCCAGTGTAGCAATGGAAAAGCATGCAGGTATGTGAATACACATTTCGGAATCATGGAATATTCAGTACAATTTAAAAAAAAATATATATTTTAGGTGGTGTGGCCGAGTATAGATCTTCTGAAGGAAAAGTAGTTGAAGTGCCATATAAGGGAAATGTCGAGGATACCATTAAAGATACCTTGGGTGGTCTTCGTTCGGCATGTACTTATGTCGGTGCCGCTTGTCTCCGTGAATTACCTCGTCGAGCGACTTTCATTAGATGCACACAACAAGTCAACAATATATACAGCGGTTAAATTATGAATGCCATTTCAATTAGTTCAATTTGTATAATCGCATTAAAAAAATTCAATTAGTTATTGTATTACAACTATTTTACCTGAATTGTGTGCCAGTATTTTTTTGCGGTATTATATTTTATTTTATTATTACAATTTGCATTTTACAATCATTTTATTTTTCATTTTAATGCACAAATGTTGTAGATTGTACACGCTCAAGCATTTTTGTCACAATAGTCGGATTTAACAATTTAATTTTGAATCTCATATGTAATAAATAATTGCTGTGAAATGTTCTTTTTCCTTCTAATTCAAAAGAGCATTCTGTTGCTGATTATGTTCCTGTTATAATTGTATTTTTGTATTTACTATTGTTAAGATAAAGTAATGCGGGTGTATTAAAAAAAAAAAAACAAATATGTAGCTTGATCAGTTAACTTGTCTCAAATCAATGTAGTGATCAAATTGACATTTTAAATGTAATTATTTGGTGCTTGCTTATGAAAATAAAATGTGCTATTATTATCTTGACTAAAATTATCATTGTGATAATAAAAACATAAAGTTACACATGTAATTTGCGGTGCCTATTGAAGATTAAGCATATTAAATATTTACATATGAATCTCTAGTTACCGTGATATTAGCCAAATATTTAAAAAAATGCTTAAGTTGTTTTTATGACTTTTTTTTAAATAAAACTGTTGTACTTAACATGTGATCGAGGAATTAATCGATTGCAATATTATATTTTTCTGTAGTGAATAAATACATTTTAAATATTGGAAGTTTTTTTTAATCCTAAAAAGTCCACAAAATTATACAAAAATTTTAGTAAAATATGCAACAATTTTGGTTTAAAAAAATTGTATTACTGTTTCATAAGATCTAATAAAATAAGGCTACAAATATTGTGATCATGGAAATAAATCCTGCTTGAATTTAAAAAAAATGGTTATCGGAACTGCGAGATTGGGAATAACAATTTTAATAAAATCCTGATCAATTGTCATGATCCAGGTTTACTCTGATTTCCTGCATTGTAAGATCAGCTATCCTGTTAGGGAACTGTGTAACTAAAATAATTAAATAGATCACAGACAGGTTAGATTAAAAAATTAAATAAAAACTTTTAAAAAGACCCTCAAGACGTATAAAAAAATTGTTTGTAATTATTAAAAAAATATATTGGATCCAAAATTATTTTTATTACACAATAAACATTACAATAGGAATAGAGAAGAGTTGAAATACTGTTGAATAACATTTAAATCTCTAGTTGGCTCTTCATTGAAAGGGCATTGAGGATATCAGTAGACTAAGATTTTGTCTCTTTTTACAATTGAACATCCTCTGTATGCTTATACCCTAAATAAATAAGGCATCATTTCAGATCAAAATATTTGTTTTATAAATACAATCACAATAACAGTCTGTATTCACACTTCATAAACAAAAACATGCAAAATAATGACAGCTTTGAAAACATTGACTACTCAAAAAGATTGAAATAAAAATTTGAAACATAGGTATTTGGTACAAATTCACCCTTTGGGATGAGCATAACAAAAAACTTAACAATGGCAAAATGAGGTATGCAAACGTATACTATGGCAGTGTGAGTAATAATTCATTAATTATCATTGAACATTCTGTAAACATTGAATTAAAACTAGCAACACATTGTACACATGACATTTTGTATTGATTGAAAACATAATACATATCACATTTCTATTACATGAGTATAAAAGATTAACCCAAATTGATTGACAATTTTTAAATGCAGTAGATAAATACATAACAAAAATATATCTTCATAAAAAAAACTAAATGCAATTAGCAACAATTATAAACACAATTTTCACAAGAAAAGTACATATTTTTAATTTATCACAAGATGGATGTGTTGGATATACAAAAGCAAATTGAAGTTTTCATAAATATATTTTTTTTGTATGTCAGTTACATTAATTATTATCTTGAATTATTTATCTTATTCATTGAAAGAGAAAGGAGCACAACAGTAATAACAGAGAACAAACACTATCCTAAAATACTAATTAGTACAAACTAAGTACAATGTACTCCGTATCTAATAAAGGTATTGCTTTGACTTAAATCAGTTCTGTAATTCAGGGAATTCAATACAAAATGCGTTTTTAAAAGAATGGCAAAATTAATTGGGTTTTCAATAATTTACTTCATTTACAATGCGGGAGATACGGGATGCAATTTCCTTCTCTCTTCAGCTTCTTCGCAGGCTTGTTCGATAGTTGACACAGTTGGTAAATCACACGGCAGTTCCAGTAATTCCGATTCGAACTGTATAATATTTTCAGCTTCCTCTGAAATATGTCGATTTATGTACTTTGATTTCTATTATAAATAATCCAAAATATTAATAGACCTACGTTGGATTCTATGAATTTTATTGCCGTATGCCAAATCGAGCTGATAAACAGTGAGGAATGTTAAAGGCAAGACTGGAGCTAGAATATATGGTCGTTTAGTACGACGAAATCTAAGGTACGAAAACATAACATTACTAATAGATTTATACCAAAAATAATACATGTATTTAATAAATTTACCCAGTTAGAAGGCCAACAGTTGCAGCAACATAAAATGTTGTAAGCCAATTACAAATTTCTCTCTGTTTTGCAATCTGCATTGCCATTTCGCGTTGCTTCATCTGATATAACATTTGAATTTGTCGTTCCATCTGAAAGAAAGGAAATAAATAGAGATTTAATAAAAAAAGTTTATATTATAATTTAATTTTTCACTTTTATTGATATATTTATTTGTTATCGATATGATAAAAAAGACGTAATAAGTAGATCTAAAAAAAGATATTTCAAGCGTATGCACTAACTTTGATTTTGCTCATATTGGATATGAAATCTTGATTTTTTTTGTAATTTTCTTCCATGTTAGAAGACCACCAATTCCCCATCTTCGAAACAATGTTTTCTCGAAAACCAACTGACAGATGACAATATCGATAATTAAAAATGTTACCATACACAGATTGTTTGTATGTATTATATATTTTTTTAAATAAAATTAATACTACCTTTTGGCATTTAAAATATTAAATTAAATATAAATACGTGTCTTGAAATGTCAAATATTTGATTTACTGTTTTGGGTTTCAATATGTTTTTGTGTTGTTTATAAAATCCAATTTTGAATAAAAGACGTAAAGCTAAAAGAATCACTTATTTTTTCAATGCTCTCGGTTAAATATTCAAATTAAGAGACGTAAATACAAATTGAAATTAAAATAATAAATGTATGCATGATGAATGTAGCGTCAGGTGTTGTGACTGTCAGTGTCAGTTGTGAGAGTGCTCCAGTTCGTCGTGTTGCTGTCCGGTTGTTGTTCTTTGCCGGTTCGTTGTCCGCAGTCACTCAACTCAGTGGTTCTCAAAGTCCTGCTAGTTCCTGTCCCACCCCGCGCTGTTGCGCTGTCCCCGTCCAGTGGTTCTCCTGGTGTTTCTTTCAATGCAGAGAACAGTTCAAATCAATGTTACCGGTTTCTTTACACTGGTCGATCGATTCACACTTCTTGTTTACGTTTCATCTCAGTCATCAATGAAAATGTTCATGAATTCATAGTTGAATACTGAAAAACATACTAACGGAACACTAGAGATTATTTTATTTATTTGTTTTTTGAATGTTTATAGAGAGAACCGCATTCTTAACGCCCACCTCGAGAAAATCGCGTTCTATGAAATAAAATCTTTTAAAACTGGTCCCGTGTCTCACGCCTCCGCTGTAATTTAAATTCACCATTAAAATAATCGTAAACATCAACACCGACAATCTATTAATAATTCCAAACGAGGGTGAGCTTTGGTCTCTGTATACTTGTTTTCACAAACCCAATAGTGCAATATTAAATAAAAAATAATTTTCGACCCTTGATTCCTGCACGAAAACATAATTTATCTGTTGTTGGTTGTAGTGAACGTTCTGTGATTGTGGAAAAGGTCCGATAATGGACGAGTTTGTTACGTCGAATGTACTCTGAAGAGTTCAGAGACAAGATGGCCACGAGGAGTGTGTGCTGGCTGCTGGTGCTGTGCTGGTGCAGCCTTCCTTGTCATGCAGAAAGTGATCCTCCAGATTTAGACGATGTCCTTCCCTCGGACTGGGATCTTATACACCATTCGAATCGCGGTGAGTTCTTCTATAATACTATTTATATAATATTCAATTGAAATGTTTGTTTATTCGTCGTTAATGTATTCGCATCGGATATCTTGTGTTTTACGAGGCATTCGAAACATTAAAATAACTCAAGAGATAAACTCTTTTTTTTTTTATCGAAAGACATAAACATAATCGAGAGCTTTTTCTTATCAAAGCTTGTTGTCGTTAGTTTGTGCATTGTCTTTTAAATTCCTCTTGTGCTGCTCAATATAATATTTTCATTTGCATCAATTTATAAAACAAACCAGATAAACTTCGATCTTACGTGGTACTAAAATAAGTTTCTTCATAATTTATTGTCTTTAAAATCATAGATTTTTGGTTACTCCATTCAAATTGATATGAAAAACAACAACTGTGTAACTAGTAATAGTTAAGATCACAGACAGACTATGAATTAACGTTGTTGTGTCTAAAGAAAAAACTAATCTTTCTCAAAAAGACCCTCAAGGCAGCGTTTAATTTCAACCTTATTTTGTGAATGTGTAGAGCAAATGTCACACTCTTTTCAGCATGTCAGATAGGCTCATAAATGAGCTTACTCATGGAAAAACTATAATATATTACACATCACTAATCACAGCCGTTTGCGGTGTCTTTATTTACCTCTGTGCGTATTGAAATATTACATTTACTAAACACATTAATGAAATAAGATATAGTCAGCGTTATTCATCTTTTACTTTGTAATTGTAATTATTTTTATTATTTATTTGCATATACATTACAACCATCGTAACCTTACAAATAATCAAATGGTTTAGAATATATTAAGATGACATGGTGATAATATTTTAGGGGGTAGTAAGTAGGGTATTCCAAAATAATTGAAAAAAAAAAATATTTCGTGCTTTTGGAAATCAGATTGGGCCGCCAAATTGGAATCAGCTGTTTCTGTGAAGTACGCAATAGTGGCTGACGTATGTGTATTTTTTTCTATAATCTTTAAAGATTGTTTTTTTCCTCCTTGAAGCGGTGTTTATTTTTTTTTAATTAATTATTATGCTGTATAAAATGTACTATGATGGTTCTAAAGTCAAATAGCCTTTTTACACTGTATAAAGCATAAATTATTATAATACACACTTTTTATTGTATACTGGAATAAAAAAATACACGTTTTCCTTGAATTATGTAAAAATCTGTCTTCATATAATAAATATGTATCCCCTCGTGTATCAATTAATGTAAAGAAAATGCTGAGATGGATTGGTTGTTTTGAAATATGCCTCGTTCATAATATATATTTTTAGCCTGGACGTATTCTAAGAATCGTCTAGATGTATACTCGATGGAAATGCGACTTTTTATCAATGTACATACATAATTGAATAGTCGATCAGTGCCCTCGGTTTTTTGTTGTTGTTACCGGTTTAATGTATATTTAAAATATGTGTATATGATAGGTGATTATAATAATATATATGATGGTGGAGTATATGGAGGTGTTTGTTGGTCAGTCACGAAGCAACCGACTGTGTTTGGTATTCGGGGAACAGGCCAACATGGACCGGTCTGGCTTTTTGCAATCTTCAAACCCGACACTTAACCATTATAATATTAAACCGAGCCTTCGAAGGCTTCACTCTCTTCCTCTGATCCCCCTCAATAGACAATACTCCTCCAGAACCTGATGGGGAGGAAACTTGTCATCCATACTTGGGGTTTAACAGACCACACTCATAAAAAAATTACACACCACCCGCATTAAATTTCATTTAAACCAATTGTCTCAATCCAAATTAATTGTTTTTGAAATGAGTTCTACCCAGACAATTGACTTTCAAAGCGTGCCTTTAAAAATATACTTCTCTCATTAAAATCATCAATTACATTAATATAAAATAACAGCGAAAATGGGTAAAACGAATCTTGATTAATTTCGAAGAATACCAACTCCAATATGTATTAGTTATATAACCCATTAGCATTAAATAACAAAACAGTCTCCTTTCTGATGATTTATCTTGAGTCTAATCATTTACTTAATTAAATTTAATTAATGAAAATAGTTAATTTATCTGGAAATAATAATCAATGAATACAGGCTTTGCTCTTTATAAATATACTAGGGTAATTTTCATTGAAATTTTCAATTTGTTAATGTTTTTTTTATGTTCTACTTGGTTTTTTAATAGGACGATTATATTTGAGTTTTGAATTGATTTTTGCTTTAAAGTGTTTTTTTATCGATTAGAAGGATTGTTTTATTTAAAAAATGTGGAATTGTTATGCATTATAAAATTAAATGCATCTAAAAATATTTTAAATTTATTTAATATTTTCAATCGATATTGTTTTTAGATGCTCTGCTTTCTTTTTTTACGAAGATTTTCTATATATATATACTCTAAGGATGGTTGAGGGAAGCACCCGTACAGACATACAGACATATAACATACACACACTTAGACAATTATATATATTATTATATATTTTAAAAAGTTTATAAAGTATATTATCTAGTTAATACAGTTTAATTTAATATAACAACAAATCTCTTTTATAATTAATCGAAGAGTATATATTACAGCTGCTGGAGCCGCCTTGTGGCCCAGTGGTTAGTGTAACGGATTCGTGAGTGAAGACTCCCGGGTTCGATTCACGGCACCGGAGTCACTTGGTAGATCTGGCTTAGCAAACTAGATCTTAAGTACTCATTGCTGTGTGGTGGCCTGGGAAACCATCTCTACTATATTCTCCCGTAAAGGCCAAGGAGGCCTGGCCAACCCCTTATTAAGGGACTCCCGTCAATAGGGAAGGCGTCACGATATTACTATTACTATATATTACAATTTCTTTATTATGTATACGTTTTTACAATTATTGATAAAACAATACATCTTTGGAAAAAAAAGTCTTCGGTGTACAATGAGTGTATACATCTTTTTACCTTTAACTAACATGAGAATGTTTTATTTAAATTGCACATGAATAATAGTATTAAATTATTGAAAGTAAGGGGGGACAAAATAAAAACCCATTTACAAATATGAAGATTAATAAATAATCACAACAATTAAATCAAACAAGAGTAATGGTTCAAGTACCTTTTCGATTATTTCGTAAATTTGCATTTTAACAATAGATATTGATCAATAATTCAATACGCGATTGGATATTTAAAATATCAAAAAAATATTATATCGTTACAATAAATACTGAGGAAATTATTTGTGATCTGTGTAAGTAGCAATTAATTAACTTTGTTGTGTCTAAAGAAAAAACTAAAAAAATCTAAAAGCTTTCTCAAAAAGACCCTCAAGGCAGCGTTTAATTTCAACCTTATTTTGTGAATGTGTAGAACAAATGTCACACTTTCTCAGCTTGTCAGATATGCTCATAGATGAGTTTGCTTATGGAAAAACTAAAATATATTACACATCACTAATCACAGCCGTTTGCGGTGATTTAATTCACCTCTGTGCGGGTTTAAATTTTACATTCTTTATACACATTCATGAAATAAGATATCGAAGGTATACTGCTAAAACGCACTTAGTTGTATCATTAATATTTCGGGAGAAAAACAATTAACTAAGTCAAATTTATATTTTTACATTCTGTTAATTAGTTAGTTAAAAGATTCAAATAGAAGTATTATTATAATTCTGTTATATTTGGAAGGATAAAAGAAGTCATTGACTTATACCGCATTGTAAATTATTCAAATATATAGCATAAATTTATAGTTCTGTTAAGACTGTGACTTTTTTTTTCACTAATTCTCCATTACCTCAAAACTATGACTTAGTGCATTTTGACAGTATACCCTCGATATAGTCAGAGTTATTCATGTTTTTTTTTTATTTGCCTCGTCTATTTATTTGCAATATTAAAAAAATACATTGTCTAATAAATACATTTAATAACTAATTTAAAATAATCTATACAAACAACCTAAAATATAAGATTATGATAAAATCTCGGTAAAACACAATAACTTACGATGAATGCTTTCTAAAAAATATTAATTACAAAAACATGACATCTTTCAGTCAGACACGAATCTGGTGTTTTAAAAGTCGACTTATGAACATCTGGCGATCCGATCCGATCCTTGCCCTAAATCCTACACACTGTCTTCCCAATAAATTATAAATTGTAATATGATATTTCTATGCTCTAAAATAATATTCATACTTTATAAATCGTTTACAAGATACAAACTGTTTTCTAGTGTCAAAGTTCAATATCCAAGCATTAGTCATGTAATGAGGTTTTAGAAATAATATTATGCTCGATCGGCTTTAGGAAATTGCGAAGTGATTGAGGTAATCCGAAATCCATTATCGCACCCTTCAATATTGAAAATTGGAGTTGTGATGGAAAGGATTCTTCCACATTATAACCAATGGAGATGTAATTGTATTAAGTCCATCGTACGTCCAGTTTTATCTTGACGACCTTGACTTTCGAGTTCAACGAGCAAATAAGAATAATAAACGAGCGCGACCGTAGCCATTTTTTTTATCTGTCTCCACTTCGAATCGTCGTTGAACTTTTGTTTTTTTAAATATATATATGTATATTTATATATATATATATATATATATATATATATATATATTTTTTTTATTTAAATTATCTTCTTTCACTACTTGATAGAAGTCACTGATATTCAAATTGAGATTCGCACTTCTACTTTTATTTTGAGATTGGCTACGCGTTTCGACTCCGCCCGGAGTCATTGTCAAGCCGTAACTGAATAAATTTAATAAAACAACTATAACGAATGGTCCGTTTTGCGAGAAAGTTGGGAATTTTTGAGTGTGTTTAACAGTGGTGAAAACGGGAAGTCCACTTGCACATTCATGGTCGGGACACTTGGGTTAATCAACAGTTTGTTGATTTCTAAAATTTCTAATTTCGCAAGTTTGTTAAAACGTGAGATGTTAGTGTGTATAGGTTTAAAAATTGGAGTATTAAAATGTTTGCTATCCATACAATGTTTAGCAACGTTGGATTTTTCTATGTGTCCTAACCTAAGAGCAGCTAAATGCTCTTTTTTCCGTACTTCGAAGGATCTCATCGTACGACCAACGTATTGAGCGGGGCAATCTGCACAACTAATATTATAAATTCCGTTTTTTAACATGGGGTCTACTTTATCTTTGTTATTAATCAAGATCTTTCCTAAACTATAAGAGTTATAGAAACCTATTTTTAAATCGTTATCATTGAAGAGTTTAGTCAATTTATTAGCAGTTGCCGGAATAAATGCCAAACGTCTCCAATGGGTTTCAGAAGTGTTTTGAGTAAGCCCAGGAGTCAATTCTAACATGGATCTTTTTTTGTATTTATTTAAAATTAATTTATCGATTAATATACTTTTATAACCGTTGTTCATAGCTAATGATTTTATAGTTTTTAATTCATAATTGAAGTTATGTTTAGACAACGGTACACTAATGAGTCTATGTAATAGAGAATGAAAAGTTGACAACTTGTGTGCAATATGGTGATTTGAGGTGGCGTGTATAATGTTATCGCTGAAAGTAGCTTTTCTATAAATATTGAAATCTAAATTATTATTTAAGTTGGACAAAGTTAGATCGAGGAAGTTAATTTTGGAACCGCCAATTTCCATAGTAAATTTAATATCGTCTGAAATGTTGTTAAACGCGTTTATTTATTTTTATTTTTTACAATAGTTTAGATCGCATGGCACATTTATCACTAAATAGTAGATTAATCAAGATATAACTAGTGCAATTTGTAGGTTGTTTAAAAAAGCTACAAGGAATAATCGTCAAAACTAGATATTATTATTGGCGCGATTCGACAACGTTTTAAGATAGGGAAGATTATCATGTATAAAACTTACTATATGTCGGTATTTGATTAAAAAATAATTCATTATTTTTTGGGACTTTTCAGTAATGAGCTTTTATATTTGGTATAAAAGTGTCAATAATACTTTAAAAGACGTCAAAAACATATAGAGACAAAATTTTCGGATGACGCTGCTTTTACCACTCGTACTGATTAATCTGTCACTTGTCGATCTTTCTAATGATATTCAAAAAAAATATTGTTGCTTTCGAGTGTCGGATTTTAGGGAGTACATTGTTGCAGGTGGCCACAGCCCACGTATGCACGTCCGAGGTATATGTATAATATGCGCATGTAATAGTGCCGGCCGTATTTCAAACGTTTCAGTATGAGCGTGGGATTTTTGCATAAAAAATATTTTGTTTTTTTTTCATTGATTCTATAAGAAGAAGTGGGTTTTTTTATTTATTATAATTTCTATTGATAAAAAAATATAAAATATGCTTTCAACTAGACTAGAGGTCGATTTCTTCAGACAGGTGCATTTTTGTGCAATTACTTGGTTTGTACTAATTAATTAGTCAGCATAAAGCACGACGATGCAACTCTTAACTCACATTTAACTCTCGAGTTACGCAGCTCTCTGTTTTTTTTTAATGAAAAAGCCTCATAAATCTAAAATACCTAATTTTCCCGTCGAAATAAAAATTTCCATTGATTATTGTCTTCCCATATTTTGATGTAAATACAAGTTGTTCAATGGAGTGGATATTTTTGGGCAAGAAGAATGTATAAAAAAACTGTTAATATGTTTACAACACTCCATTATCAGAACAATGTTTTCCTTAATAAGATTTATTATTTAAAAATTGTGTAAATAAAGTCACATTGTATGATATATCAACTAATTGGATCCATTTCGTTTTGGGTCAGAAAATAATCATATTATTCGAGGTCGACATTTGTAAGAAACGAGTTTTCACTAACAATGGCGCCTTTCATACAATATCAATCATTCTATGATATTTTTAAATTTACAATAAAACGTTTCGACTAATCCAAAGTTCAATTGTATAATTTCTCATTCGTGCATTTTCATTTGATATTCAATGATACTAAGATTATATTATCTATTCACAACGTCCATGTTTGACATTTATTGCGTATTTATCAAACAATTGTTCGGTTTAATTGAATAGTAATAACACAAGTCGTATGTTCATTATTATTAATATGAATTTATTACATACTCTCTGTACCTACACAATTTAATTGAGTCTTTAAATGGTTGTCTTTTAAAAGTAAATACATTCATCACACGAGATGAATAATAATTTTACAGTGTGTGGATTAAGTGATAAAATGTATTTAAAGCCTTTAGAATTATTGAGAAAATAGTACAACATAAAAATAGTAAATAGTAAACAAATTATCACAAATATATAATTTACGTTGGTTTTACTAAAACGTTTTTTTATAAACAGTGGATTTTGATCGATCGAACATTTATATTATTTTTTAGCAATGTTTACAATGCATATTTAAAAAAGTGTGTCTAAATATATAATTACTTTAAATTAACAAATAATTCTACCAATTAACATTATTTGTTTTAAATTTCTATTTTACTTTATAAATTTTATGCACTGTCTACATTTTTATTATATTGTTTATATTAAGTTATTGCCGTTAAAGGTTTAAATATAGTAAAATTTCAAAAAATGCATGACATCATTTTCAATAGAAATATTTCAACACTTTATCGAATTAAAAAAAATGATAATTATTCCATGTTCGTTTAATTGGCAATTATAAGTTTTCCTCGATACACTATTAAATTATTATACAGGTTGGACTTTTAATCAGTGTAAATGTTTATAAGGGAGATGGGAAAGTATCGCAAAAATATTGAATATTTTACCTTTAATGTATAAAAAAAAGTTAGCTTACAAATTAGACGTCCTGTAAGCAACGTTAATTTTTATTTCAAATAAATATGAGATGACAATTGTTTATAATTATTATTATATTTGCTACTAATAAGTAACCCAAGGTGTGAAATTAGTGATTTTTGCGATGCCTTACTATTCATCCTGTATAATTTAATTTAACATTAAGTCATTTAACCCAAAGTGACTATTTAGCTAGCTCATTGATAGTTATGAGTCAGTCAGCAATTGGTTGGATGAGTTTAAAACTACTTCTCCAGTATACATCTCAAATTGATATTGCGTTGGCTATAATTTTTATAGAACTCAACTCTACTTGGCGCTATTATATTGAATATGAAATATACTAATGCAATAAATAGCTTAGGATGAACTTTATTATATAGATTTAACCCGTATCCATTAATAAAAACAGGAATTTTATTTTTATTTGAGTATAGTTAATGTGTATTTATGTATAGAGCATAAACCAACTCCACAATATGGATAATAAAAATCATCATATTTAATTTTGATATTCTATTCCTACAATCCATGTTTTTTTTATAAAAAATATTTAAATTAAATTTTACTTATAATATACTACTTTTTACAGAGTATATACATACATAAACAGACATGATTTTTTTTAATACATATAATTTGTACAATATTTAGTTAGTTTTAGAGCTAAGATTATGCCAGAAATGTCAATCATCACTTATATAACTTTTAATATCCCACACGAATAATCGTCTATTTATAAAATCGCGTATTCTCTTTGAGGGCCATTGCGAAATTCAACAGAGCGAGTATTTTCATGAAAATTTAATTTCAAAATATTGTGCTAAGCCAAGACATTCAGTACTATTTCTCCTGGTTTGTTAAGAAGCGAAGTGACACATCGGGGTCATTCTGTGGACACAATAAAGTTACTTTTATTTTATAACACGTCCATGTCACACAATATCTAGAAGGAAAGTACTCGCGATTGATTAAATTATTTATTGGAAAATTTATTTTAGTACCATTGACGTCTATAAAACATAATATATATATATATATATATATATATATATATATATATATATATATATATATATATATATATATATATATATATATTATGTTTATAGACGTCAATATTACTAAATAAGCTTCCAATATGAACTAATCAATCACCTCTCTATATATATATATATATATATATATATATATATATATATATATATATATATATTTGTACGTGGTATGGTGTTAAGTACAGTTAAACTGAAAAAAATCACAACCAGACAGAGCCAACACTAATTGTCTCACTCAGACTCATGTGTTTGGTCCGCCATATTGATATTTTTATATCCAGTTGTCTGGCATTCTTATCGGCGGTAACGCTTTATTCTATTCCAGATATTTGGAAAATTATTTTTAAATATAATAAATAAAGGGAAAATTACAATAATATGATATGTGCGTCTTTGTTTATATTGTTTTACTCTCTTTTATAACGCACGCGCATCGTATTCCAAACAAAGGTTGTAAGGCAAAGTGTTCGTGTCCAAAAAAAAGTATTCCAAATCTTCTACTACATTAAAGTTTACATGTTTATTTTCACTGTAACTGTTCAAAGTTTCCAAATCCAGTTTTAGGTTTTTTTTTAAATTTTTTTTTTGCTGACTGTTCTGACTTTGTTCAATTGAGCCTTCGATTCTAAGCCCCTTGATTGTTAAACCTAACATTGTAATAACCAATAACTACACATCTCCGTATCCTAACATGCAGTTAATTAATTATTAACGATGCATAGTGTGGCTAAACTAACTTAACCATATAAGAAAATGGCATGCAATTTATTATCTACTTATATTTCACTCACGCTCAATTCTTATCATTTGTTTAGCATACCTTTATTGTTTATAATACATTATGTAAATATGTTGGCCAGGTTATTTATATTTCGTATTATTATTATTTTATATGTATAATATCGCTACGATGATATAATCAATATTAATTAATAAAATCAACAAGGTGTAATAATGCAAGCCCGACGCTTGTTTGTTGGTAACCAATACAACTTTTAATTTAGTATTTAACCGCTTAACCAATATGACCGATTATTTATGTACTGTATCATATTAAATTCGTTCAACCTAATAATATATTTATTATAAATCGAAAAAAATAAAATTATTCATTAAATTTTCACCAATTTGTGTTTAAATCGTGCAATGTTGTTGATTACTCTTTTAATTTATTAAACGAACCCGTGTTTGTTTTTACTCGGGGTCAAATTATAAAACGCGATATTTGTCTCTTTAAAAATATGGTTTGTGTCATTGTTTTGAATATTAAATATATTACTTTTTCACACATTCAAGCGTACATGTTGTACACTAATTGAACAAACAAATGAGTAGGTCGTTTAAAGTTCCCGAAATAACTTTGTTTTTGTATCTAATATTTTATATACTCATATTTCACCATCTGTCGTTATTATTTGAAAACTGACCCTTTGGAAATAATAATATCTCTATTTATGGTACATTTAAATGCTTAATCTTATTTTTTTATTAATCAAGAGTCTAAATATAGAAGAGTAGACTCACCGACCACAAAACTTTTTTTTATAAATGTGTTTGTTTTACAAAGATGCTTCTATTAAAATCACATGTTATTGCGGATCAAAAAAAAAACATTGGGATTTCAAATAAATCTTAAACCGGTTCAGCCCAGACAATATTTTCTATCTCAAAGACAATACAATACAAAAAATTCTATACGTTAACTTGTTTTCTTGATAATTCTATGTAAAATTTATTCACATCAAATATTGAAATGTAAATTCATAATGTATTTGTACTAAAAAACTATAAAATAGTGTGTAGAGTTTACATCAGTTTGTAATAAAAGTTTGTATCAATTTTTAATTAAACCGGATCGAAAAACACGTTATTTATTGTTTTATTCAGACCCGGTTTCCTCGGTATTAGTTAAATTTTAAACTCCTCGAACCTCGTTATATCAAATTACTTAATTTTGTTTTCGTTACCACCACCTGAAATATTTACAGTTAATTCAAGTCCACCCTGTATATAAAATATATATGTATATTTATATACTGTAGAACAATTTCTCTTATAACCTTATTCTTTATAAATAAATATGAATATGCTATCCTCTTATTATTTTCAAGTATCGATTGATGTGTAGTTGATATGGAAGCGATTTTTTTTAAATACAATTAATATTTTTTTCAATTATTCTTGCGATACTAAAATATTCTCAGTTGGTTCAAATCCACCCTGTATTGAATACGGCTTCTGCTCTCATATCAGTTGTTAGTGTGGTTATTAATAATATTAAAACTTATTTTGTAAAAGACGTCAAAATGATGATTATTAATTATGTGCACAGGTTATCTGCAAATGTGATTGTTTAACATCAATCATAAATGCATCCAAATATGTTTGGTTTTATTTGCAAATGATAATTTTCTTGGAAACCCAATATAGATATACATATTTGTAGAGCAATAAATGTTGAAGATATCAGGTTATAATATAATAATATATATATATATATATATATATATATATATATATATATATATATATATATATATATATATATATATATATATATATATATATATAATTGTCTAGGGTGTGTGTATGTATGTACAGGTCTTTCAACCATCAGTGTTACCAGGTGGAAGAATAATATTTCATGTAATTATTTTACTACAATTAATACATATCTAAAATCTCGAAACGGCTATTTTAATGATAATAATATAAAATTAATTTCAAAATAATATATATAATTGTCTAACTGTGTGTATGTTATATGTCTGTATGTCTGTACGGATCAATCTTTCAAATATCCTCAGCGTATACAGAGTCGCTATATACAGAAAAATAGTCCTTAATATATCAGGGTACAAGCATTAAAATTCCGTGTGCTCTAAGTCTTTATGGAACTGAGCCATATATTCAAAATGGAATAGAATATTTGGTAGTGAGACTGCATTTAAATTTGTTGATTATTGAAGATATGCGAAAGTAGCCCTTAATATGTATCGAATACCTTCGAGATATCGTATACTTTCGTTTGAAATATGTTTTCTGTCCGTATTGTTCGTAATTGTATGAAACGTAAAAAAATGTTCATTTTCAATGATTGTTTAAACTATATAATTGGACATTTTCGAAATAGTAAAATATTCCTATTTGACCGGCAACTAATGTAGATTCATCCATTATCTATAACACGTTTCATGTCTCTGTCAATAGAAGGTAGTTAATCGTAATCTGTAAAATTTTATATATTCAATTCATATTTTTGACACATGAAACGTAGTGTTGCCAGGTCTATAAATAATTCAATTTAAATATTTAATCATAATTAATACATATCTAAAATCTCGAAACGGGTATTTTAATGATAATATTATTAAATTCATTTCAAAATAATTTTAGAGATATTTAATAATGCATAATAAATGAAAATTCTCAAAAAACAGTATTTATCAGGAGACTCGCTTTTTAAATATTGTGATGAGTGTTGTCATCATATGAAAAATGCATTATATTATTTTATTAATAATTTTAATAAAAAAATTCAAACTTCTTTCGAATGAAAAAAACAAACAACGTATTATCTTCGTATTAAAAACAAATCAGAGCATTTAAAAATATTAAATAATTTCATAATATTGTTAGATTTATTTAATTTGATAATGAATTACATTTTCATACTTCATTTTTTAAATCAAAAATTTCTTCTAATCGATAAAAAAAACACTTTAAAGCAACAATGAAATCAAAACTCAAAGATAAACGTCCTATTAAAAAACCAGGCAGAACATAAAAAAACATTAACAAATTGAAAATTTCAATTAAAATTACCCTAGTAATATATATAATTGTCTAACTGTGTGTATATTATATGTCTGTATGTCTGTACGAGTCAATCCCTCAACCATCCTTTAACCATTACTATATGTATGAAACGTCAAAAATGTTGCTTTTCAATCATTATTTAACCTTTTCGAAATAGTAAAATAGTCCTATTTGACAAATCAGAGCATTTAAAAATATTAAATAATTTCAAAATATTTTTTGATGTATTTAATTTTATAATGCATAATAATTCCACATTTGTATACTTCATTTTTAAAATCAAAAATTTATTTAAAACTACTTTAAAGCAAAAATGAAATGAAAACTCAGATATAACCGTCCTATTAAAAAACCAAGCACAACATAAAAAAACATTAACAAATTGAAAATTTCAATGAAAATTACCCTAGTATATTTATAAAGAGCAAAGCCCGTATTCATTGATTATTATTTCCAGATAAATTAATTATTCTCACAAGTAAATGATTAGACTCAAGATAAATCTTCAGAAAGGAGACTGTTTTGTTATTTAATGCTAATGGGTTATATATAACTAATACATATTGGAGTCGGTATTCTTCGAAATTAATCAGGATTTATCAACATTCGTTTTACCCATCTTCGCTGTTATTTTATATAAATGTAATTGATGATTTTAATGAGAGTAGTATATTTTTAAAGGCATGCTTTGAAAATCAATTGTCTGGGTAGAACTCATTTCAAAAACAATTAATGCATAATAATTCCACTTCATTTTTAAAATCAAAGATAAAAAAAAACACTAAAGCAAAAATGAGATGAAAACTCAAAGATAAACGTCCTATTTAAAAACCAAGCAGAACATTAACAAATTTTCAATTTAAATTAAAATGACCCCAGTATAATATAATATAAATGTGTATTGAAAGGTTTGTTATTGAGGCAGGCAATGTGGTGTCATACAGTGCTTGGTGCTGTGACCTGCGACCCTCGTTATTTGATAAGCCCCTCTCTTCTCTGCTTTCATCCTGTCATCTTATTATTAATATTACACACGATTAACCTTAACTCTAATCAATACACAAATTCCCCATTATATTATACTTGTCTTCATAGTCAATCACAATAAATGCAATGCATCATGAACCTACTCTTTTTGACATTCAATTGCTTCCACTTTAATATTATATATACTCGAGTGCACCGCCCTATACTCCATTCGGAGCCCTATACCGCCCCATATTTCAGATAATGAAAATGTGATCATTTTTTATATTTCAAATGGAGAGGATCCTGCATTTCATATTACTATTAATATCACCGTTGATTTCAACTAACTTTTACACAAATATAGCAATATTTTGTAAATATAATTAACATAATTCATTGTATTCAAACGTAAAACAAGTAACACTTTTCTAATATATTGATTTAATTGTCTATAAATTAGTGTCCATCTTGAAATTGTTCAAAACTCAAATCTTGTCTACACTTTATTCGAATAAAAAAACATAGATTGTAAGAAAAAAATCTGCAAACGAGAAAACTCCAATTTTTTTTTAAAATCCGTGTATTTATTGGATAATGAAACACTTGCTCCTCTTTTTATTCAATTTGATTCACTGGAGTTATAACGTTTGCGGATTAAAATAATAGTTTGGGTTTTATCAATAACACCGATATATTAGCAGGCCATAAATTTAAATATCAAGAGGAGGCAACACTAATTGTCTCGCCAAGACTCGTCTACTTGGTCCGCCATCTTTATATTTAAACATTCGGTTGTATTGTCTGCTAATATATCGGTTGTGGTGGCAAATAATAACAATTCTGTAATTCAATTAACGGGTGTAATTTAATATAATAAAAAAATAGTAGTGCATGTTAGCATTTTTTGTGAATGCTGAAAGTATAATGTTTTGTAGTAATATTTTGGAATTTGAACTTCAGACTTCAAGGTTATTTTATTCAATACAGCGATGATTATAAGTACTTTACTAGTTTAATATTATTATGAACTTTCTGTCATTATAATAATAATATATTGGCATCGCAAGGATTGAATTTATTACAAATATTTTTTTAAATGTTTTGGATGAACAGGCATTAGGAATATAAATTGGCAGTACTTGTAGGACCCGTCCGTTATTCAAATAAGCTAGAAAGAAGATTCTTCTTACATTTGGTCAGAATGAATCTATTCATCATATTCAATCGAGCATTCGACACATACAATGTCCATTTGTAAATTAAACCCACTATGAATAGAATTCAACAAGATCGACGAAATCATTTCATAATACTATGCTACCCATTAAATAAAAACATAATTATCTATTATTCATTCGATTAACAGCTATATTCTTACTAAGTATTGATTTATCCAGTACAATCCTAATATTTTTATTTCATTTTTAACAAGTGCATAGAATGTGATATAAAGCGTACTGAAGATAAATATGATACTTGTATAATACCAAGAAAATTATTCACGTCATTATCATACCGTATCCAGGGATTTATTATCAGAATATTATACAGGGTGGTCCGTATAAGTTTTGCCTTTTGATTTTTTCTATTTAAAACAAACTATTTTTAATGATTATTGAACACAAACTTTCGGTATATTCTCTATAGTATGGAGCTCTACTTTATCCCCGACTACACTATTTTTTTCAGTGCCTTTGGCTTGTTATTAGTATAACACATCATTAATATATTTTCACAAATAATAGTCCAATAGCTGCGCGGTGGCCAATGCACATAACCTAACGCATTTTTTTTTACAATATTTACCAACGTTGTTCAAGCGTAAATCGACCTAACCTAACGCATTTTTTTTTATTTTTGCCTACAATATATGTATTAATTTCTCGTCATAACACAGCTGAAATTGGTATGTATTTCTATACTGTATATACGACCACTCTGTATATATAAATGCTTGGCGTATTTTTTTTTAACAGGTCGTATGAATAAAATATGAACACACATGCATTCAATCCAGGGGTGGTTTTTTATTTAACTTTAATCCTGAAAACCCATTAACATATACATACGTCATATCTTCATATTCAAATTATATTAATTTTAATAAAATAATCTATAAAACATCTTCTTTCAGTAAACTCGAGATCATCTCTGAAATTTTTGAACTTGTTATTATCGATTTCATAATATATTTATTATAACAGTTGCTTTTTATTAACCTAAGTATTATTTTCACCGTATGCTAATTCCTTACTTAGATTATTATTCCAATACACACATCAATCTTTTTTTTAATGCTCGACGCAGAGATGTGCCAAGATCAAACGAATATTATAATTTCTTATTAATGCACTCATTAAACGTTAATTGAGCTATCTGTCTTTATATCGCTTCATTGATAGTAATAACAGAAAGGCAATATAATTCTCACTGCTTTTATAATAAACGACGCCTATAAGTATTTCAATCGCCAATAAGGTATAATACTATAATAATCGTTTCACTTTGGCACATCTCTGGTTGGGTGTTCACATTGTATACATTGGCTGGCTTTCACCTCTCTGTAATCAAAACACTGTGCCACCGCGTATTATTTATGATATCGTGGAATATTGATTACAGTTGTGTGGTTTTCCCGGACTGATATTGAATGTCATGAAGATCCAATTTCATGCTGGTTTGTGCATTTATTCAATTGCTGGTGAATTATGTTATGACTGCGCAAACGGAAGACTTCAGATCACTCACGTTGCCCTCTATTCTGAATCAATTGATGGCAAATCTCGTCTTTACTAAACTGTCGACCCATTGAAAAGATAGTATGTGTGTATAGCTCAAGAAAACATAGCCATACTATCAAGATATTATGTCAATTATATTTCGATATTAATAATTGGAGATTTATGAAGTCGCTTCTGTATTAATTCTACAGCAAATTGTTTGTGTGATACAATTTGTCGAGTTAAGCTGACAAATCGCATCCGCTGTACAGAGAAATACATTAGTCTCGTCATCATCAAATGTCTGGCTACTTACTAGCTTGCTAGAAAATCAATGATATACCAGCTTAATAGCTCAGGGGATAAGGTGCGTGACTACAAATATTGTG
>JAGTTH010000087.1:0-64888 GCA_022606485.1 Agraylea sexmaculata | reverse complement strand
TGAGGGAATGTGAAAATATTGAATTTCAAAGACTAAAACTCCCACAAAACAGTGTCACATTTCACCTGAGTTAGCAATATCAAATAAATCTTAATTAAACCAAGTAAAAGCTTCACTTAACGGCCTTTTAATAAATCATCACATAATATTAATATTATTCCAAGTACATACATAATCATTGGGTCGTGTGTAAATTGTGATGATATCAGTTAGTCGGTTAAATGGCAAGCTAATTTCTCTTTGTTTCCCAATGTCGCCATATATTAAATTAAATCTTCATATATCATCGCGATTCCGACAAACTATTTCCTCTCTCGGTGTTATTATAATTAATTCTAATATTTTCAATTGCCGTCTTGAAAGTGCGAGAAGGGGCGGAGGCTTTCAATTTTAATGATTTCCTCGATAAAGCACAGTTCATGTGAACTTCAGAATACATGTGAATTATAAATGTTGATAAAAATGCATTGAAAAGAACGTAGGAAAAGGAAATGGACGTAAACGGAAACAGTGGCATTTGTATTTTATATTTATTAACAATTAAACTCCGTAAAGGCCATGTTTGCTTTGCTTTTATTCTACATATTATAAATTATAAAGAATGCAATTTTAATATGTTTAAAAGGTGGATATTCATGTTATTAAAGTTTGAATAGTAACCTTATTGTCAGATGAATATGTAAATCAAGAACCACTCTTAATGTATTCATTGTATTCTATAACACAATGGTTGAACCGCAGATGTATGTTAACGAAAATTTACATTTTTCATTACTTTATTAATAAAAAATAAATTAAATCTACTTCTTTGTTTGATTTTGCTAAAACATTAATTTAATATTACGCAGGTTTCGAATCTACTTACTATTGGTTTAAGCTCAGCTACCCAAGGTAATAATTATTTCAAAATTCAACAGTACATTTTTAATCAAATGATGTTATTATATCAAATTTATATTTAATCCTAACCATCTTAACAAATTAAAGTTTTGCCTGCACCAAAAGCTTATTTAAAAATATATTAATAAAAGCTATTGTGATAAATACCACCAAACTATTTAATAATACATTAAAATAAACAAACAGTAATATTTAAAAAAAAAATATTATAAAATGTCAATTTGTAGATGCATTTTTGTGTTAATAATCCGGCTTTAAAAAAATATATTAATTAATAATATTAACAGTGCTTTTGGAATCGAGTTTGGGCCACCATATTGATATCAGCTGTTTCTGTGAAGTACTCGGTAATGACTGTTACGTGTGTATTTTGTCTTTTATACTTAATTTATATTTGCGATACCCTACCACCCCATAAAATATTCTCAGTTATTTCAAGTCCTCCCTGTACAATATCGATAATATTATTTATTAATAACGAGAACTTATTTAAAAACATATTATATGAAAGCTAATATGGCATATTAATCATAAATGAAATTCAATTTGCAGATATGTTTAAAAAAACCTTCAAGGGATGGAAAACGAGGGGTGGGAATAAGCTTTTAAGTTTAAACATCAAATTTTCAAATATTCAATAACCTTGTTGAATTGCGTTTGTTTTTTAAAAAAAAAAAAATTGAATATGAAGCCGTGGAATAATTTGAATATAAACAAAAGATGCACGTAACAAAATGGCTAATCCTATTATACATATTACAATTTTTTACATTGATTGATAGAACAATACATCTTTGGAAGCATCATCAGTTTTGGAAGTTCATTGGTTTTATTTACATGTCTTATGATTGGGTTAGTCGGGAAGTTAGTCATTTTAGTGTAATGTTTTTTTACTCAAATCTGCGATATTTGCTTTGATCATTTTTAACTTAATGTCCTCGTGGACTTCTTTAAGAAATGTGCCAGGTTCAAGATCTAAGGCCATCTTAAGACACATGTTTTGGACAGTTTGAATTTTATTAATATGGTTTTGTGCCACAGTGGACCAAGCTGGGCATCCATACAAGAGAATCGGTAATCATATTGGAAATAAATATTTCTATATATTTGATATTTGATTTGTGCATAATTGTGGTGGGCTTTGTTAATTAGTTTGATGGGGATTGTTATCGACAGAATGCATTCCGTGTTAATTATGCGAAGGGGGCGTCAATTTTGGTGATTAATTGGAGGGTAGCACTTACCGTAAACCTGGGACCATTGCGCTGGAGGCCTCCAATCGGGATAGTGTTTGGGGAATTTGTCCCTGGTCCAGAATGTGTGCAGGACCATCTTATACACGGTCATTTTGTCCGGTTGGCATCCTTCAGGAAGCAGCGGAGAGGGCGAAGATATTTTACACAAAACACCGCAGACGGCGAGCAAGAAGGTGACGGAGAAAGCTAAAGAATTCATCTTTGAGACAAACAAATGTTCAGCGGTGTAACGATGCACGAGTTATAATAAGAGCATAGCGGAGTCTGTCACATATCGTTCGTTATCTGAGGAAGCGGAAGCTGAGATTTATCTGACACCGGGTTAAAGCACGATGTTTAGTGTGGGACTATAAAGTATGGCGACACGACCACTCAGCGCGGCAGCTCCAGGCCAACTGAAGCCTGGCAAAAGGAAACTCTGAAACTAAATTGCGGGAGCGGGTGACGATAGAAAGGGACGCATATAGCCCAGTGTGGCCTGACTGAGTGAGACACCATGATAACAGGTGAGCGGGGAAGGGATACCTTTGTTTTGCTGGTATCCATGGCTGTTAATTGAATACTGGAAAATATCATTCAATGAAATTATACAGGGTGGACTTGAAATAACTGATAATATTTCAAGGTATCGCTATAAGAGTATGTGGGAAAAAAATATTAATAGTGCTTTTGGAATTAAACAAGCTGTTTCTATTTTGTAAATGGGTTTTTATTTTTTTTCCCCATTCTTTCTATAATTAAATACTATTACTCATGTCAAATTTAAATAAAACATTCTCATGTTAGTTATAGGTAAAAAGATGTAAACACTCTGTACACCTAAGTCTATTTCCAAAGATGTATTGTTCTATCAATCAATGTAAAAACTTATGTTAATAAAGAAATTGTAATATTATATATATAAGCTGTTTCTGTGAAGTAATCTATAATAAAATTTTCGCTTATATTTGCGATACCCTACAATCTCCTAAAATATTCTTAGTTAATTCAAGTCCACCCTGTATAAAAACAAAAAAAAACACTTTTTATTATCAGTATCACACAATACAAAATGTTATATGTACCTATTTTTAATATGAAATATCGTCGGCATTATATGACAGTTTGAGAACATTTGGTTATTTTTTTTAATTTTAGCATCGTTTGGCAATACTATAAGTTAATTTTCGTGGTTATTATTATTATTAAGAGAAAACAGTTGTCTGGAATACCAGAGAACCTACATCTCTGATAGAGCTTTCTTTTTGAGAGGGTTTTTTACACACAACAACGTGTTAATTGTCTTTCGGTGATCTCAACTATTACTAGTTACACAGGTCACCGAATTAATAATCAGTATTTACCTTACAATACAGGAAATCAGAGTAAATCAAGATCAAGACGAACGATCGGTATTTTATTAATATTATTCCCGATCTCCCAGTCGTAATAACCGATCAAATCAACTAAAAAATCTTGACTTGAGTGGGATTTGAACCCATGACCACAGTATTTGTAGCCAGGCTTCTTATCCCCTGAGCTATTACGCTAGTTCATTTACCTGTAATAAATTATTTATTTTATTACAAAAGTATTTTTTGTGGTCGTGTTGGCATTAAGACCCGTATTCAATGTAATAGTGTAATATTAGTGTGTGCGTGCGGTGCGTATGCGTGTATACCAATACTACCAAGTTCTAGATCTATTCGTATACGCACCAATATTATCAACTCTAGCAAGACTCATTAACATTGAATACGGCCGGAAGCCTTTAAAATATTCAATTAATAACATATCATATAAGATTTTCAACATTTATTTTATGAAACCTCATACAACATTAGATAGGATAAAAATCTAAAAATTAATTATTTTGGAGCTACGTATTCTTCAAAGGAAGCCGACGATTTTAACAATGCAACTAAATATTATCATTTATATATTTCCATATCTTCTTGAAAAGTGATGGGTTGGAAATACGTTTTTGTATTAAAAATCACATTTATTATTATTATGCCATATTAGATTTAATTAAACTTAATTACTTGGGTAGTTGCTTCATTATTTTAAAGTTAAATATATAGTCAAATAGTTAATTGATTGCAACAATATTTTTTTACACACATTTTCTGGACACAATCTTTTCAGATTGCATTCCTTTGCAATACATACAAATGTGTCCCTTTTGTTATTTCAACCTACTTTTCATATTAACATATTATTCTTTTCACAGTCAATAAAGGGATGGAACCTGTTCCCTGGCATAATACAAAATAATTAGTCAATGTTGTTTTTCAATTAGTTTCAGTGAGGTAGTCTCTCGTTCCAGATTATGGTATAATATAATATATAAATATATAATAATGGTGGTCCCCTCTGGCGATTGAGAGTCTGGAATAGCCACGGCAATCGAGTGGAAAGTGGACGTTGTGGTCGGTTCAACGCCCACCCGCCTGTTAATAATTCCTGCACCCACTCTCCCCTTTCTACCACCAAAGACACACACTACCTGCTCTCCTCTCTTGTCTTCCGGTACTATCATATTCTAATCTGCAACTATCATTACAATGGTGAATAGTTTAAGAACTGGAGAATATCCTCTTAAATATAGATTGTTTTAAATACCCTGACGCCTTCATTATTGAAGAGATTTCCTTATAAAGCTTGCGATTCCTAGGCATACGTCACCGTAAAGACGGTAATAGAGTTGCTTTGCTGTAATTTTTGTAAAGTTTTTTGTTAATAAGTGTCTTGCCCGAGGCTCAGACGAGGCATTAACTAATAAAAAACCGATCATAAATGTAGCTTAGTAACTCTACTATCGTATTTACGGTGACGTATACCTGGGAATTCATTACATAATACACTATCAAATAATTTGATCGCCTTTGCCGTAAACAGTTGTGATTGGCGATAATATGACTAGGAATATGATTTTTTACGCATTATTAAAAGTATTTTAAAATTAGTTCATTAAAATACACCCAACGTTGATTATTATGTATAATTTGTTGGAACCAAGGGGTTCCGTAAGGGGTTGACCAGGCCACCACAAAATGGTTCAAAATGAAGCATATCATAATTCATTTTGGTAAAATTAGTCGTAAAAAAAAATTATAGATTTTATACACTGTAATTTTATTTTTATGTGTGTCTCTATTAAATTATTATCCTACGTCAAAGTTGAAAGTTTTTACGGTGTCATTTTATTGCGTAATTTTAAGTCTCACTTTGGAACCGTGTAAAATATATTTTATAGTATATTAAAATGAATTATTATTTTCTAGTTTGTTTGATTAACTATGTTCAATTATTTTTAAGACTGATATAAGCATTGTTTTATAAATATAAAATTGAGAACAAAAAATATGCCAATAACAAGGGCCACAAGACGGCTTTAATTATTATTTTTTATAATTGAAAAAAAAAACAATTTCAAATGATTTTTATTTAAAAGTTAGCTTAGTGCGTTAAGTGAATCCAATTTTAAAGTAATGGTTTCCTAGGCCTACGTTTTAATAAACGTACACCGTACAGAGGGTAGTAGAGTTAAGTGATGGATTCCGAGGCATACGTGACCGTAAATACAATAGTAGAGTTACTTTTTACACTTATAATAACTTTTTTGTTAGTTAATGCTTCCTCTGAGCCTCTAGCGAGGCACCAATTAACAAAAAAATCATCAAAAGTACAGCAAAGCAACTCTATTTTCGACTTTACGGTATACGTTTACGGCAACGCACGCCTAGGAATCCCAGCTTTACTTTTTTATACTTTTCGTCTCCTTCTTGTTTTGAAAAATTGACCTACATTATAGTTAGGCACCTCTTCTATCATCTTAAAGTCTAGGAAACCAATGCGTTATATGAAGAGATTATAACGATTTTGATGCAAAATACGGTATTTAAGTGAATTTGTAATAATTTTAGTCAGTTTATTGTCAATAGAATTGTGTTTGAAGGTGATTAGCCTTACTGTAAAATTATTAATATCACCGATGGCTTTTTATCATAATTATCTTCAACTTAAATTAAATGGCATACATATTTAGTGTATTTATGTATACACTTAATAAATACTGTTTATTTGTATTTGGCTGCGCGTATTTGATTAGTTGTAGGATTAGTTACACTAATTAGAAGTGTCTGCAATGATCTGACTAATGTATAATGAGGTTTATCTGAGATAGTCGGGCAATTAGTGTGACACTTTAAGGCTGTGCATCTTACTATGTAGGATAGAAGGAAGGAAACAAGGAATAAAGGAATGTGGTTGTTGTATAAAAGAACGAGTGTTGTCTCTCCAATTCTATTTATTTACCTTTAAACACCGGCTTAATTAAGTGTACACTTTAGCTTTAATGAATGGAGCCGAAATAACAACTCTCAATGAATGGAACCTTAAGTCCAATCAAGTTGATTTGCATAGCTTCTATAAAAATCAGGGTTAAACAATTAAAATGCAACATTTAATGGTTAACATCAAATATTTAAACAAATTTAAAAGATACAGTCCATTGATCATGCCATGGATCACCAGTTAGGATCAATGCCTATCTACCCAATTAGTTACGCCGTATTCAACATAATATTGTATTAAGTGTGTGTTAGTGAGTGGTGTGTGTACGAATAGACTATAAAGCTCGGTAATATTGGTGTACACGCTTAAGTACCACATGCACACACTCTCATTACATTATATATATATATATATATATATATATATATATATAATACGGCCCTCAACAAATTGTACGAATATAAAAAGTATAGTTTAACGAAAAATAAAATAATAAAATACCTATCAATAAAATTGAAGTGAACTTCTTGATTGAGGGATAAATAAATATTGTTGAATTCTGGGTGGAATTCCATACTTTAAAGTTTTTTTTTTGGTTTAAAAATAAAAAAATTAAAAATATTGTGGGAATTAAATTGGTCGGTAACACAAAAACGTATCTACAATTCGACAATGTATGTATTGTAAATGTAAATATTTAATATTATTATGCCATATTAGCTTTTATTACAACAAACCTATGATATTGTTATAAGTTTTCACATTTCACCTTTATAATAAGCTTTATAGGTAATCATTTGACTAAATTTGTATTCATTTAGAAATCCTGTATAATTACTTTTTCTTAATACTTTATAAATATCAAGCAGATTATACTAGATTACAGTTTATTCAATTTGTATATTAAATAAGATTATGACATGAAACTGAATATTATTGTTACTGACCCACGTAGAAGTGAGTTCTTCCAAAAGTGAGACATCAATTTTTTTATGTAAATTGTTATAATAAGAGGTAATTTATAAAAAAGACATTTGTAGTGTTTATGCTATTTATATAAAAATATTAAATAATATATTTTATACACTTTTTCACAAAATTATTAAAATAAATACGATTGATTATATTAATTCTTTCTTTGTGATTATGATCATTCTTTCCCTGTGCAAGTGTTAAAAAAAAATTAAATTAAAAAAAATACATTATAACCTTTACAAATGAAATAATTTTAATTATGGTTAATGCAATATTATATAATTATTCAATTGTTTGCTATTTGAAAATACTCCATTCACGAAATGTCAAACTTTACTTCAGCAGTCAGATTACTCACAAACACCACAGTATTGGAGAATCTCGAATATTAATGTTAGCTCATTTTAATCCTAAATTATAATTCAAAATAAAAGTATAGGTATTTTAAAATAGTAATGCAAGCAATAACACGGAACAGTCGTAGAGGCATTTAGTTGGTTGGGAAACAAGCAGTGATATTCAGTCTGAGTGCACAATATCTATAGTAAATGGTCACCACGTGCTCCAGATGGGATCTTAACTATTCTATATAAGGACTAAATGTTTCTAAATTATCACACAAGATATATATGACCACTGCTTCTAGGTGAACCAGTATTTTTAGAATCTACATTACGATAATTGTAACCCATTGAACGCATGTTATAGTTAGAATGCAAAAACGACTATTTGGCTGCATTATAAATATATTTACTTTAAATCAAATAGTCAATTAGCAATCAAATCTAGTGATGACTTATGTGTGGAGCAATTTCAAAGTCATTATTAAAGTGAAGTAAAATAAACTATTGTTATTATTTTCATGAAATTGTAATTTAGAGGTGGAAATCACTTAATCTATTGCCCAAGTAAATGTTCTTTATTGGGATATGATTTAATCAGAATAATTTATTGGTATTATTTATTTTGAAAACTTTTACAAAAAATGATTGGTTATAATTTTTGAATTCTCTTTAATCTAAGTTTTCCTATAAAAATATCATGAATTCATATAATTATCCTTGAACTGGATTTGTGAGATTTTTTTTTCATAATTTTATTTCAACTCCCGACTAAAATACTGTGTAAATTACAACTAACAATTTTCTTTAAATTATGGATTTCCATTTAGGAGTCAACACTATCAACAATTTTATTTTATTTATTTATATATGTATACATATTATACTATCATACTGCAGTTCCACTAGATCATTACGGGAAATCCCAATTCGCAGTGATGATAGTACAGCACTCGTCAATTAATAAAAATAAGAATTTTGATTCATAAAATTATATTTTTCCAACCGAGTAAACCTGAATACAATTTTTTTTGAACCCATAATATTACTGGTTACTCATTTATAAAATAAATTCAATTAAAACAGTCATTACTTTCTCGGGCGTTCATATAAAATTAATCTGCGTGTGAAAAAGAACAATTTTCCGTTTATTACATCCCCTTTTTATGGAAACGACGTCATATTTTATTGTCTTTATTTCAGTAACGTTGTTTAAATTCACAAACTACACATTCACCTTTGTTTTTATTGCTCAATGTGTATTTTTTCTCCGCATTTCGTAGTAACAAAGGCTGTAATCATCATTATATTGGTAAGCACATTAAAGCGTCGTAATGGAGCCGCTAAAACTTAAATGAAAAAGCAGATGGCTTCTAGTTATATTTGGCTACCTTTATTCTGTGGATATTGATTATGTATTGTGTATGAATAATGAAATAGTGATGATGACAAGAAGAAGGACCAGTTTATAGAGATGTAGAGTGTGTACGATGACAGGACACTGCTTATACCTTGACTCCATAATACCGCATTCGTATGCTCTTTTAAAGTAACGAGACTACTACATTAAACTAGTTCAAATTAAAAATATACGAATTAAGATCACTTGTTTGATTCCGAATAAAAAATCCTTCCGTTACATATAAAATTGAGCACAAATTATATAAAATGTAGTAGATTTTGGGTTCAAAAAAAAGTTTTCTGTAACTTTTAACGTGTCCAAATTAATCACTAACAGTCATAATTGGTCACACCTCAAAATTATATCTAATAACAAATTGTGTAATAATATTTATTATAAAATTTTTTATTAAATATAATTTATATACAATGTTTTGATACATTATGATTATATGTTACAATATTAAGTTTTTTACTTATTTTAATACGGAGTACAATCAATCAGTCATTAAAATAATTAATAAGTCATAACATAATTTATGGGGAAAAAATACAAAAACCGACTAATTTTTTTATAATAATTCTGCCGCATCTGTTTTAGTATTTTATATTTAATATTTATCTACAAACATAAGAATAAAAAACCACAAATCATCCAGATGGGAAACAATGCTGACTAAGAAGTACAGATACTTAAAAAAGTATATTTTATGATATGAAAAAATTAAGTAAATTCTTAAACAGAGTTCTCCCATTCTTAGTGACTACTCTATTATACTTGAAGATTTTTTAAATTCTTTTTATAAAGCAATAATTCCGATGACATTATTTTGAATGTGAATTTTTGACACCTATTTTGTCCAGAATTTTTTGTTGTAAATGGATTATATAATATACATAACAGGCTAAAGTGTGTCTTTGGTATGGCTTATGAACATTGCTTATGTACATTGCTTATGTACACATGGCTTATGTGCCAAACTAACAGTTTTTAACTCACGGTATACATAATTTCGAAAAGCCTTTTGTATAATATATGAAATAGATAATTAATTGTATGTGAACATATTCCTTAATTTAAACGAGATATAGAGAAACTTTGGTTTGACGTCTGGATTTGTGCAAAATTTATGAAATTCTTCTGATTAATTAAAAATCCACTAATAAATCAAGGCTCAAAATATACATAACATTCTTATTAAAAAAAACAAGCAAAACATTATTGAATTGTTGATAGCGTTGGCTTCTTGGTGGGATTCCATAATTTAAAGAAAATTGTTAGTTGTAATTTCCACAGTAATTTTTATTAAAAATATTATTAGTGTAAATTTTCAATTAAAAATACACTAGTCTACATTTTTTTAGTTACATATTTATCTGAAGGATAGTTATTTTTTGTGTATAAATAAAAAAATGATGTCTGTTTAATATATTGCAGTCTCGTTACTTTTCAGAGATCATATATAGCAAGTTATGTGTTTATTTTATACAGTGTCAGTGTCGTACATCATTTCTCCACACTACCTTATATACCGTGTTTCTTTACCATTGTTTTTGTATACTACAATACAATAGTATATTTCAATACTATACATAAGCCTTCGACTATACAACCAGTTTAAGTCCTCTTTATATTCATTCATACGAGGACAGGAAAAAAAGTATTCTACAGCTACACTAAAGCGGCCATACATTCATAACTACAATCTTGTAGTATTAAATATTTTAAATTTTCAAGGCTTGAATAATTAAAACGGTCGATCAGATTGTAGTTTGTTGAATAGAGGCCATAAAGTTAGTGGAAGAATTGTGAAAGTGAGATGAGGTCATAAATTAAATTGAACAAGACCGGATTATACGGCGCGGTTAGTTTGTTATACTAATTAAAACTTTTTAATTGTGCCATTTTCAATGTGTTCAGTAATTATCGTATGTCTATACTCTCTGTTTCTTATGTTTGTAGAGCAAATGACAAGTTTCATATACGCGCAGAGGCGAATTAACAATTATATACAATGTATTATATATAAAAGTGCATTGTTGTAAGTATTAAAATTAACGGCGTGACTTGAATTTTCAATGAAATATTTATTTATTTATATTACATATATTATTATATCATACTGCAGTACCACTAGAGCATTACGGGAGATCCCAAGTCGTAGTGATGATAATGCAGCACTCGTCTGTTGGAACTTAAAACAGAAAAAAAAGAAATGTATACATATAAGTATTAAAACAATAAGAGAAGAAGAACAACATATAAAAATTTTAATTAGAAGATTCCATTATAAATTTTGTTTTTCGACGTGAAAAATCACGACCCTTGATACGTTAGTTAGATTTTAGGCATATTATGATGACATTTGATCTATAAATATATGAAAGAAAGAGTATATGTGCCTTGTTGTATAATAACGATGGGGCAAAAGTCCCTTTACAATTTTGATTGCGCATCATCTTGGTTATGTGACGTTTAGATCAGTTTCGCATAATATGTACCAATTTTATAATGAATAAATACACGCCAAAAGAACAAGTAGAAATAGTGACGAAACTTATTTAAATATCGCCAAAAAAAGATGACGAAAAATAAAAACAGTGATATTATAATTTTGCGGTGTGCTTGTGTCTAAATATGGACATTTGCTCTACATACATACTAAATAAATAGTAGAAATTATTAATCTGGATTTTTATTAAAGAAATTTAATATATTTATTATCCGTTTATATTATAAATAAAAATATGTTTAAATATTACAGAAAGAGATTTCAAAGCCATATGAGGAATGGTATTTTAGATTTTGTTTTTGTGTACATTCGTCATAGAAGTTTTGAATCCAAAGTACAGACTTGTATCGCAACAACTTTCAAAGGATTTCATATCTTATATACATATAAAGAGTATGAAAATCGATCAGTGTGTTGGTTGCAATAAATATTATATTCATTATTTTTTATTTCACCGATAATTTTATTTGTCAGTAAAATAAAACGGTTAAAATGCTATATTTTCATCTGAGTATTGAAATAAATAAAAAAAAAGTAATACACTGTCGCAGTCGGTAGGATTCGAACCTACGCTCCCAGAGGGAATCTGATTTCTAGTCAGACGCCTTAACCGCTCGGCCACGACTGCCATGCAAGTTTCGGCCCAAAATATTCAATTCAAAGAGAAAGTTATCTAGAACAGGTTTTTTTTGGGTCACCTAAAATATAATAAGTGAGAATAAAATATATTAAGTACTATTTTCAATTTGTTAATGTTTTTTGATGTTCTGCTTGATTTTTTTTAATAGGACGGTAATGAGTTGTTTTTTTTTTCATTCAGAAGATGTTTGAATATTCAAAGTAAATTATTAATTAAATAATTTAATACGGTTTTCATATGATGACAACAATACTGTTTTTTCATAATTGTCATTTATTATGCATTATTCAATTAATTTATTATTATTATCATTAAAATACCCATTTCGAAATTTTAGATATGTTTTAATTGTAATAAAATAATTATATAAAATATTACTCTTCCATCTTGTAACACTGATGGTTAAGAGAACTGTACATATAACATACACACACCTTAGACAATTATATATATAATGAATATTTTTATTCCCATTATTAGAAACAAAATAATAAAATACACACATAAAACACACAGTTTGGGTGTCGTTTTTGTTTTTTATTTAAGCTTAATTAATATGGATGACAGCAGCTTATTATAATGAGTGGAAATGAATGTGCCTGCCACTAACAGGTTACCCGATTTGTTCAATTTAATTTTTATGATATTTGACTATGGAATTGCTACATACATAGATTTTGTAAATATTTTGTTATATGCTAATCGCTTCTCATATTATAAAATAGTTATTGATTGGAAAAGAAAAAACATTTTTATAGCACAACTTGTTTGTTTGTCTTATCTGGTGTTATATATGTATTTTGGTGTTAGTGAGTCGTGTGTACGAATAGACTAGAGATTGGTGGTATACACACATACGCACCACACGCACACAGACTCATAACCAGAGTCCGCCAAATGCCATTTTGCTGCCTTATAATGCTCATTTTTGGCGATTGTGGAATAAATGCTCTTTTCTAGATTTACTATGACTTTTTCTAGACTAGATTTGGACTCTATTCATTGAAATAATGAAAGATAACTCAACAAAAAAATCAAAGACTGTGGTGAGAAAGGAGAGGATTTATTAGTGGTTAATTTATACTATTTTAACATATAATTTTTCACAAAAGTGAAATATAAATGCCACTTACCATTGCTATTTTATTTTATTTTAAGAGCCATTTTACCAATATTTTTAGAGCTACTTTTCATAAAAATAAGTGCCATATTTTGGCGGATTCTGCTCATAACTGACGAGTACTGCACTATCATCACTGCGACTTGGGATCTCCCGTAATGCTCTAGTGGTAGTACATTATATTTTATAATAATATTATATGTATAAAAAATACACTATTATATTATAATGAGTACGATCTGAAGTTTTTCATATTAAAAAGTAGTTTTTTATTAGTATTGGTTGAAAAAAAAACATTTTCAAGCCCAACTAGTTCGTTTCCATAGTTTCAAAATCTAAACCGTATATTTTGGTGCATAGACGTATTTTTGTAAAAAAAATACTGGATAAAACGTAGCAATGTTTCTGTATGATGAATATTCGGTCGGATGTAGTGAAAGAGAGACGAGTTTAACACCGAGGAAATTGAATTCTATCCAAAACTATAAATATCAAATATGTCCCGTGTGCTCCGATACGAATTAAAAAATACCAATATTTATTGCTTTCCAAGTGGAGATTACTTGAAGCCTTTTTAATATTGTGCCAATGATAAATATATAAATATTTTATTACAACACCTTCGTGCTCCAGATAATATGTATGCAAGATATTTTTAGCGAGACCAAAAAAACTACCGACATTTTCTGTCTATTTCTATTGAATAGTAGAGAAATGAGAGTGTGCGTATACGAATAGAGCTAGTATACATCATTATTATTAAAGCTGTATTTATTTTGTTTAAGGTCATCAAGACAATTCAACCAATCATTCTGGATAAAGTTTATATATTTTTTGTTTGATAAAAAACGGCACAATAGCTATAAATATAACCATATATTCTTTATTTATAATATTAACAGAGCAAATATCAATATAGGTAGTTATATAGGTAAAGAGCCGAATAATATGGTAATTACGTAAAATGATAATGTGATGTGATGTGGAAAAATGGTATTTAATAATATATAATATTAAATATTTTTTATTACAAATAATGTTTTGTTTAAAAATAAAAATATTATTTTAATCCAAGCTCAAAATATAACCTTCCTTTCTAATAAAAGACCGAAATACCTTAGAATTATATATAATATTTTATATTCAACGAAGGATAACAAAAGGAGTTTGTTTTATTTTAACATTTAATTAATTTCAATTGGTTTCAATCTTCATTAATCTTCATTACAGGAAATTTTCCAATCAATAGTTTCGCATTTTTAAATGGTAAAAATTTTACAAAAAAAAATGAAACAGTTTATTAAACGTGTAATTTCAATGAAGAAATAATTTAGATAGTTAAATAATTTGCATCCGAAAAATATTTTATTTAATCAATAGCTAGCTTCAAATGCGACGGATCAGTAACACAATACACGTATTTACAAATTTACATTTATTTAAATATTAGTGTTTCTTTAATATTTTGGTACAAACACATGGGTTTATTACACCGTCTTTGACTTAATATAATAAAGTGTGTCATTAAAAGTTGCTTGATATATTCAACGACAAATAATATGGTCACGAGGATTTTTTTGTAAGAAAAATCTTGTTGCACTCGAGTGTCGGATTTTGGGGACTAAAGTATTTGCAGGTGGCTACAGCCCGCTTATATGTGAAGTATATGTATAATATGCGCATGTAGTAGTGTAGTAATCAATACGCATGACACTTCTATAGACATGAGTTCATTGAATACAATGTCTATTTTAAAGATAAAACTATGCTCTAAGTTGAGAATGTTTGTTTAGTATAGGATGGGTTAATTAAAGTTGAGATTGTAGACAATGGTGTGTTTGCGTGAAGAAGTGGACGAAGTTGGTTGTAAGAAATGCCACGAATGTCGAGGATCCTTCGATATCGGCTTGATTAGTTCTATAAAAACACTATTGCCATTAATCTGTCTCGGTACTGAGGAGGTCATTATCAAAAGCCTAAAAGAAACTTGACTTCTGCTTCTTCTTCGACAATAAAGACCAGGGCACTTTTCTTATATAATCACCGATACTCGACTCATCTGCAAATAACTAACAAAGAAGCTTTTATCTCGACAGCATCCCTTCGATCAGTTAATCTATGATTACATTTTAATGGCTTATCGTCAAAACATCTCAAGTCCAGTTCGTTTAAAATCTAGTAAAAAACATACGTGTTCTTTTTAATCATCATTTTATTAAATTACAATAGAGGACGTTTAGGTGAATTTACGAAATTCTGATAATTATTTTAAATCCGTCATAACCAATATTAAAAAACTGAATTTGAAGGCCTTTAATTCTGACCCTATCGTTTAATTATACATGCATACATTTACAAATAAATTTAAATAAAACACCGAAAAGAACTATACGTATAAATAGAATACCTAATTAGCAATTGCAAACTTTTATTATACACATTTTTAAGTCGCTCAATTATATGTTATTGTTTTTTTTAGATATTTTTATTGAAATGTAAACTTAAGCGCCACCAAAGTGGATTTTGACTTAAGCATAGTTTTAATTAATAAAATAAAAAGCAATAAAAAATAAGCACACATCCCTTAACATAATCTTTGAAGAATTTTTTAAATAAAAAATGAAGAATGTTGTTTTAAAAAATCCAAATCAATTTATAAATAAGTTTATTTACAACTTGAAAAGATTTTGATTTATTGGTTATTATATGTGTTCTTTAATTATTTTGGAAATTTTTTTTTCAAATTATTACAACACATATTGTATGTATTTTAAAAAAATATGTTTTTTTATCGCTTAGGTTCTATTTTTTTTTAAGAAAACCAACTTAAGCGAATCGATTTTAGCAATATGCGTTATTATTGTACTTATTTTATTAGTTGGCTTTTGAGAGGGTTTTTAAAAATTTGGTTTTTAGATACAGCAACGTGTTAATTGTCTGTCGATGATCTTAACTATTACTAGTTCACCGACTTAATAATCAGTATTTATCTCACAATACAGGAAATCAGAGTAAGAAAACGATCGATCGGGATTTAATTAATATTATTCCCGATCTCCCAGTCATAATAACCGATCATAACAATTTAATAATTCTTGACTTGACAGAGATTTGTACACATGACCAGAGTTATTATTTTTTCTATTGAACGAATTATACGAAAAAATTATCAAAAGATGGCTTATTTTGTGATAGAGCTGTAGTTATTTAATATTCTGTGAGAGGTTGGATTGTAAAAAAAGGGTATTATGTAAGTTGGGTTGTAAATGAGAGCCTCCCCGTAGTATTAATCAGACAGGGTGGCGCTTTGAGCTGACAAACAAGTAAAAACACTTCTAGGGAGGCTTTTTGATTCACCCTCTCATCTCTCAGGTGTCATTAGTCACAATGTGCACACAGTTGCACTCTCTTCAATCAGGTAATTCAGATCGTACTACAACCTTATTTATATATAATAATATAAAATATTATCGTGTTTGGAGGGTTGGTTGCGATGCACAAAGAAGGCACACCCCTTTGAAATGAAATCCATCTGTACTTGTCTTCAAACTGTACAAACTCACTTAAACTTATACGAGACCTTACAATATCGGATGTAATTCATCAGTAGTGAAAAGACCTCACTCATTATATAAGGAAGTATTCACTTTTATAGCCAGCAACCATTAAGATCAATCACTATGAGAATTTTCTATTTACAAAGGCAGACTTTGAGCAGAAACGGGTTGGCTTTTTAGATTGGACTTTGTAAAGAATATGGTTCTAAAACATTTGTATATTTCAATGGCTAAATAAGTCAGATATAGAAAAATCCTACAAGAATACTAACATATTCTTTAAAAACATTATAAATCATTAATTAAGTCTTCAAAGGCTGTTTATGTATGCTACAGAGAATCTATATTAGCAGGGAAAATTTACAAGATGGATTAAATTAACTGAATATATTTTAAGTGTAGTAAGGTATCGCAAATATAAGCCAAAAAAATATTAAATAATTTTATTAATAATTGATTTAATGATATTAATTACGCATTTAAAAGACAAATACAGACGCGAAAGTTACTACTGAGTACTTCACAGAAATAGCTAATTCCAAGATGGTGGCGCAAACTCGATTCCAAAAGCATGTAAATATTTTTTTACTTATTATTGCGATACCCTACCACCTCCTAAAATATTTACTAAAGAAATTATATTATATATATTTTATAAGCTATTACATTTGTTTTTGTTATCAAGATTTTTTTTAACCTAGAACAACCTATGTTTTACTACTTTTAAACAGTGAATATATTTTAATTGGAGGTAGAGTATCGTAACTATGTAAAAAAAATTTTTTTTTAACCCAATTACATGATTGTTAATAGTTAAAAATTAAAATATTCTCACTGACTAAAAGTTCAACATGTAAAAGGTAAACTAATCACTATTAACACGGATATATTTTTTGCATTACGCAATTTACAAGCTTTCCATAAATACCATCATCGTAAAAGGTTTCCGAACTTTTATAGGAACACTTTTAGTCTGATCATGAATTTTCCTCACGGTATTACCGACAAATCGGTGAAAATCTTCCTGGAAACCGTTTAATCATTTAAACGTCTTTAAGACTTCAACGGGACTGGACTACTAATTTATGGAATCGCCTTTTTACCTCCCGCAGGTGGAAAACAAGAGCCGATAAAAAGTTAGTAATGGAAGTATCAGGCGTGTTATATGTCTAGTAAGTGTTATTTGTGATGAATATGACTGGTAATCATCAGAGAGTTGGTGACTGGAGAGACTCCATGATGAGGGTTGTTACTTGGTAGCTCTAGACAAACTTGATTACCGAGCCAGACGTTCAAAATCTGATCAAAAACACCCTGCATCCAAACCCTAACCCACTCAATTTACAAAATAGTATTATTTTGAACCAAACATCAGAATGGATTAAAAATATAAAGGATTTTCGTTTGAAATTAAACCCCTTCTCAGTATAATATTTGATCCAATATATAATAGTTGCCCAATAGTATTTTTAAGAGGTTTGATTTTATAATATATATATTAGGAGTAACCGAAAGTCTTCACCAACATGATAAAAAATGAGTTTATTTTTTACATATATTTGAAAAAAATTGCTTGGTTTTGAATCGATATATATATATAAATATATATATATATAAATATATATATATATATATATATATATATACTATATATATATATATATATATATATATGGGAACATGATTTTAGACTTTTTTTGAGTAATGAAAGTGCTTATTTTTCAATGAGTATTCTAAGGAACTAAACATATGGTTATCAGACGGGGCCAGGTCTGGTGAATATGGAGGATATAAAAGACATTTTAACTGCCTGATTCTTTCAGTCGTCTTCTCTACGTTTGATTTTTAATTTTCCATTGAATCTTTCTAATTGTTGACAATACACATCTGCAGTTACTGTTTCGCCAGATTTCATGATTTAAGAACCCCTAAGAATTTATGCGTACACCTAATATGTCTTGTTAAAAAAGTAAGATAAATTCTGTCTATATAAAAGCTACTGTTGTATTTATCTTCGTCAAGCAAGTGTCAAAATTTAGACACGTTAAAAAACTAGACTACTTCTCCAATAGTCATGATTGGTTACACTGCAAAATTATATCTAATATAATTTCAAGTTAATTTGCTTTTGCGTATGTTAAAAATTTGTCGTTTGCTCTACAAGTATAATCCATCATCGAAATGAGAATTAATAATGGTATAAAAACTGATGTAACATTTATAGAGTATAACGTAGGAAATTATTGATTTAATTTGACCAAAGATGAACTTGAAGTGAAAAACTTTAATTTATAAATGAAATTATCGCGATTAAGCAAATAAAAAATAATCCTAATAATCACAGTCTGAAAATAATTTTGCGATGGCTGTAAATTTCATCTCTGGTAATTCATTTAACCCTTTTTCGGACGTGTCCGAAGAGCTGAAAAATTAGTTCATGTCACAACGAAGCGGTGATCACATTTTTTTTAACGAGTCATTCTCAATTAGCAAGCTAATGTTATTAAAAACACCCCCTTTATCCCAAAATTTGTTATTCGATTTAATTTGGCATATAATCACAGTTTAAATATTACATGTATTGTGAATACGATAAAGTTGTAAATTGTAACGCGGTGTTGTCTGGTGAGTGGCAAGATTCAATTTCAAACCTCAAGATATTCAACCCAACCAACTATATGAAGATTTTATATTATCATTTAAATAAATATCATATATTAAGTCTCTGGGATGAGGAATATTTTAAACAAAATCCAGATCAATCGTGTCGTTCAATGTTTTCTCGGATTTACTAGATTATAATGTGTAAGCTTTGGTTATTATTGAGTGGTTTAGACCCATCCTATAATATATTTACTTGGGTTATTTTTAATATAAGAAAGTAAATAAATATTAAAGACACTTTTCCGCTTGCTTCGCTATTTATAGTTAAGTTTCCGCCAAATGACAACAGATGAAATTTTTAATTCATTAATTAATAAAAACGTTAGCTTTTTTTATAATTATGATTAATTTCATCTTGTCATATTTGAACATATCTAAGCAATGATATTCTTGTTTTCATTTCATTTTCTAACCTAACTTAACTTTTCTTTATGATTATACTTTAGCAGAAATAGATCAACTGTTACAATAATCCATTTTTTTATTACATTATAATATATAAATTTTTTTTAGAGATTTAGTTTCTGGTTTTACGCAACAAGAGTTGATAATTTATTGATATAACCGATAATATTATTTAATTAATTTGTGGACATCTGGTGTTTTTCCACCAAAGTACTCAATTGTTCATAATCATGCCAATGATAAATGAAATAATTTTCCTAGTTTAAAAAAAAACGCTTTGGATCTAATAAAACTGGTAAACTTTATATAAATTCTTTTCTTCATCCTGGTTTGAATATATTCTTCCTCTAGTTTACTTTAGCATAATAAGTTATTAGTTACTTTGCATTCGGGTTTGTTGGAAAAATATTCACTTATCGAAAGAATGCACTCGTTCCCCATTTTTGTTGCACGGCTTAACTTTTTGCATTGAACTTTCATATAAAATACGAGGAGTAAGAAGAGCATATCTGCAAGAAGGGTGGAAAAATCTCCATTTTCAGAATTTCCTCAAGCTGCATCAAATCCTCATTCCAGTACAGCGGTGAGCAAAAATACACAATTTTCATAGGTTGGTTCAGATAAACAAATAATCTAGAATGCAGTATTTTTGCTAAGGACTGTCAACACGTGTCCGCGATTCTCCACAAAACATTCTTTTATTAAATATTTTCAAAGACAGAGCAAACAAAGTATTTCATCCACCTGAATATACGCATTCAGAAATATTGCACCATATTGCAATATCACATAGTGTTGATTTTAATATAAATAAACTCATTACATGACCTTGTTACAACATTAATTCCACCTGTGTAAATATTCGTTTATTTTTTGTTCAAAAAAAAGGAATCCATAATCGCAGTCGGTAGGATTCGAACCTACGCTCCCAGAGGGAATCTGATTTCTAGTCAGACGCCTTAACCGCTCGGCCACGACTGCTCTTGAATATATTTTCAATAAATAAAAACCGTTCACGCGAATATAAATATTAAGAGTAGAATATCAAGTTTTTATTATGCAGTTATTCGAGCACAGCTGGTAACAATTCACTATATTAAATGTTAATTTATCATAATAAATCATACTTTTTAGAGCTATAAATTATATTTCTTGTACGTTGTTATACCTTCTCCTAAGTGAGTAAGAACGATCCAACGATAAATGTATAATCTTAACAGGCCATACAACTGCATGTATAAATATCAAGATGGCGGATCAAGCACATCAAGAGTTTGAGTGAAGCAACACTGTAATCAAGATGTTTAAACAACAGTAATGAAAAAAGATTTACATGAACTGACATTTAGCGCGCTTAAACAATTAGTGTTCAGTGAGACTCATCTACTTTGTCCGTCATCTTATTAATTATATTTCCAGTTGTATGGCCTGCTAATCTATCGGTGGTATCGGTAAGAAAGTTTTGAATTACTCAAAATTCAAGAGGACTACGCGACTTTTATTATATTGCTTTATTATTATTCTAACATTGTTTTTTTGTTATTGTCACACAGACTTTTTTTCTCTATTTTTTTGTAAAAGGTCAACTGGGCGTTAAATAAATAAATAAAAAAATGCTAAATTGTATTATTATTCTATTTGATGTTTCGGAAATTAATAGAAAAATTTTATATAAGCTAATATTTTAATAAATATTATCTTGGAAATTCTAAAAATTTCCATGCATATAATATTTTATATTCAATTCAAATAAAATATAATAAAGGTAATCATAACAGTCTTCTAATTCTATATAAAAAAAATTAAGAGCCTCAGAATCCAATTTGAAACAAACAAAGCTGAATAAAAACATCTTCTTCGGCATAATAATTTTATAACATCTAAATAGTGGATAAATAAATGAATTTATGATATTTTGATAATCAAATATGTATCACAACATATGTTCAAGAGAATCTGTTATATTAATTATTTATTTAAAATTGAATTTGGGACTTTTTGTTACTGAGGTTCTTCATAAGGTTAGCTTTTAAATAAACTATTTATTCTATTAAGAATCTAAATTTGTTTTAAACCTTTTAATAAATTATTGCCTGATTCACTCCCTAAAGCTTTATTTACACAACCCTCTGTGTAATACTAAACCTCTCAACCGATTTCCTTTGAAGTATAATAATTTCCATAGTATATTGTTAGTTTGTTTGATCGTTGGGTTTGTCTGTTCTATAAAATCTGGAGTACGGAAGGCTTTCGATTCTAAATCTGTTCGAAGAGGTTCTCCTGTGAGGATTTAAAGACAATAGTCTCTCTTATATCCGGGATCAGGGCGTCCATAAACATTTATTTCATTTTAAATATTTGCGAAAATTCCCAGAATTTAAAGATACAAAAATAGTTTGTTTGAAGATAAAGGAGGCCTTGAATGTGAGGGACAAGCCAATATGTTAGGAATTTGTAGAATGGCGGTACATCGGTGACATTTTGTTAAGGTTGAAAATTCACAGAAGCGAAATAATACATTGTCTGAACATCAAACCGCAATTGCCAGGATCACAAACAATCCAAATAATATCCTTGGGGGGTTTTTATGAATCGGAACAAATATTTTTTATAACATATTCCTGTTGAAAAATATACTGGGTTAAATCATTCTTTTTTTGTTATATTTCATGTCAAATTTATTTGTCGAATAATACGATTTCATCTAGCAATATTGTACACGTCAAACTTATTTCACAAATAGCTACATAATACTTGATTAAAAAATTATAACACGTTGATTATTTTTCAAACCTATCAAAGAAGTTCTTAAGCTTGGGATACCTAGGCGTGCGTCGCCGTAAACGTACACCGTAAAGACGGTAATAAAGCTGCTTTACTGTTCTTTTGTTCGGTTTTCTTTCGATATTTTTGTTAATAAATGCCTCGCCCGAGGCTCAGACGAGGCATTAACTAACAAAAAACTGATTATAAGTGTAGCTAAGTAACTCTATTACCTTATTTACGGTGTACGTTTACGGTTACTTATGCCTGGGAATCCATTATCGCCTTTGCCGTAAACAGTTGTGATTGGCGATAATATGACTAGGAATATGATTTTTTACGCATTTTTAAAAGTATTTTAAATTAGTTCATAAAAATACACCCAACGTTGATTATTATGTATAATTTGTATAAATACAAATAATAATAAAATCTTCTTTTCGAATATTTGATTTTCTCTATAAACATAGGAAATAAAGAGTAGGCTCGATGTTGGGATATTTTATACTGAACTTCTAAGAGCACATGTGATGTACCTAATATTTTATTTATTACAACAAATATTTATACCGAAGTTTTTCCATAAAAATAATAGAATGTTTTCTATTTTTATTTCCGATGAACATTGAATGAGAGTTGATTATTTTTATTAATGGAAATAAATATTTCCATTAAGAGGTAACTGAATTGAGGATTTATTCGTATATTGTTTTTGAGATATTTTTACTGATTACACTTTTTTTAATAAAATCCTTAATTCAATAAATTGTAGCTTACAAAGAGCAATAATGATGGATTTTTACTAGTCTATTCGTAAGGTCACATTATATTATTATGTTCGTAAACCACAAACCTTTTCACAAGAATGACCCTTTAATAAATTATTTTTTATACGTTTCCCCGTTTAATGATGAAAATATTAGATATCATAAATCTTCAATAAGACTGATCCAGACTCTTTATCTTTTTAATGGTGACCCCAGGAAATTATTTTCTCGTTATAGATGATGACCCATTTATAAAGGCATGAAAGTTATCATTTCGACATGAGTATTAAAATTATCATTATAGTCGAATAAAGTGTAAGGCAGTCTGAAAGCGAAGTAATGTTCTAAAAATAAGCTTTGTAGGCGGTCTTCGTTTTAAATATAATCCTATGAAAGTAGTCTGAAAGACTTATTAAAAGTTATTGCCGACCAACTAGTTCTCTGGCAGACCATCGAATAAAAGAAACTCTGAATTGAGTTCCATATAGCGAATACTTCTTATAAAAAGAGGCAAACAATCGAAGAAGAAAGTGAGACTTTGGCAAGGCTAAAATAAAAATCAATAGGCGGAAATTAAATCGGTTGGACGAGGACATTCACAAAGGAGACTAAGCCTTTTGAATTTCACTATTTACATTTCTTTTTACAATTTATTGAATCACCTTTAAAAATACAATTAAATAAACCTACAAATTAGATTTTTTTGAAGTATAAAAAATACTGAATGGCTAAATAAATAATTGTGACTCCTTTTTATAATAAAATAAAATAAAAAATTACTATAATAAAAGTTGGTTGGTAATGAGAATATAATATAAACTCTACTCTTTGTTTTGTATGTTTGTAGATCAAATGACAAATTTTAGACACGCACAGAGACGAGATAATTAAAGGTCATGATTATCATATTACGGTATCACCAATCGCAGCTTTTTACGGTAAAGGCCTGTTTAGACGATTAATTAAAGATAGTGTACCTATTAAGCCTTTTTTGACACGTTTCTCAAACATTTTACATACATATATGATATTATTACAGGTAGCTATTAAAGAAAAAGTTTAATTTGACAAAACATAAATAAAACTAAAAATAAAACTAAAAAAATATATTATTATGGGATTTCATCGAGATAATGTCAAAATATTTATATAAGTTTAACCTTTTACCTTACCATTTTTTCATGTTTTTCTTCTACTCTTGTTTTTTATTTCTATTTTCATGTTCCAACTGATGAGGGCTGTATTATCATCACTGCGACTTGGGATCTCCCGTAATGCTCTAGTGGTCTTTTGTTTCTATCATATCAGTGTTGCCGCTCAGAAGAGGTTTTTTACCTCAGATTCACCCTTTTTTATTTCGAATTTTCCCTCTCTTATTCCAAATTCACGATTTTAGAAATTTCATTTAACAAAGATATAGGATCAAATAATTTTAAGCTTGTCACACTAACATCTAAAACTATTGGCTTCTCGATATTGTCGGGACGCTGTTTGTTTTTTATTTATTAAAATAAAATAAAGTAAAGGCACTGATATGGTAGAGAGTATTATAAAAATTCCAGTCACGTCCAAATATTCAGACAAGTGTATATATACGAAGATTAATGAGAGTTTGCAGTGCCTTAGGACTTTTCTCGTTCTATTCAATCATTCTGGATTAGAAAAAAATCGATTCTCAGTTAAAACACTCACTTGTTTATCCTTCAATATGTGCAGTGTCCACTCTTAGTTAACAAAAATAGTGTTTAATCCCCTCAGAGTGTCTGGTCTGTGGGGTATACCCCAGCCACATTCACTTTGGGGTGCATAAAAGTTTCGCTTGATTGATACTGAAAAGTTCCGACACTACAATCTATTTTAACTCGAATAAGCCAGCTATTTATTATAAAAGTCGCATCGTCACCTTCTTTTAATTTATATCAATAGACGTGTTTACAAGATTATCTACATTATATATATATATATATATATATAGAGTTGTTGCTATATATATATATATATATATATATATATATATATATATATATATATATATATATATATATATATATATATAATTTCTTTAAATAATTTAAAAGAAAAAAATCGGGTTGTTTTTAATATCTGAGGTCCCTACCTGTCCTTTTCATAATCCCGATGATTAATTCATTTTTAATAAATGTTTTAGTATATATTTATATTAAGGTTCTTATTTTTCTAATACTTGCTGAAGTAAAGTTTGGCATTTTGTAAAACTATGTATTTGTATCTAACAGACAATTTAACTATTATAATTATAATATTATATTTGCCTTGTATATTATTATTAATCAATCATCAAACATATTTTTAAATGTAAGTAATAAAAATATCTTGATATGTATAATACATACGTGTGTAGAAATAATACTTCCACATTTCTACGAATTTTGACAATGTTTTTAATAAATTATCACATTCTTATTATAATAATTTGCATTAAAAAATGATGTCTTCCTTCTCAATTTTTAACACAAAAACGTATCTATAAAAAATCTATTTTTTTAATAAATAGTGAAAGCTATAATAATGCAAAAAGATTATAAGACATATTAATCATATTAAATGGAAACTAAATCTATATGTTTGCACTAAAATATTCAATAATATATTTCAATAAAAAAACACTTATATTACATTGTTGATAGTGTTGACTTCTTGGTGGAATTCTATAATTTAAAGAAATATGTTATTTGTAATATCCACATTAATTTTATTACAGAGTCTGAGAACTTTCGACTACTAACTTGTAGTCATCTTCATAGTCTTTGAAGTAGTCATAGTCTCTGTGGAAATTACAAATAACGTTTTTCTTTAAACTATATTACAATAATTCACCTATCGATAAGTTTAAATCAAATTTATAATTTGACCGTACATTTTTATGATGACCGCTTTTACTGAATATTATTATTTTATTACACATATAAAATACAAAATCCAATCAGTATATAAATGTATACCTTCTATAAAAATATATTGAATTTTACATGTTTATTTTTTACTACAGTCAATGATGTTTATTTTCAAAATATATTAAGTTGATCAATAATCATCATTATCAAAATTGGGTTCAGTTATCCATGAAATCGCTATGCGTTCACCCAATCGAAATGCATACTTTATATGGAGCTTATTTGTTTGTTTATAAACGGTTAATTGAAATCTATTTTCAGAGCTTAAATTAGTGAATATCGTTAGTAAAATCGCACATTCGACATAATATAACGTGGACGGGTTAAATTATCCATAACATTCTAAAAGGTCGCAATTTGGTTTGAAGTCATCTTGGTAGTTTAAATCAGAGGGGAAGTTAGCAAAAAGCGTGCTATGGTCAAACGAAGGCTTTAATCGTATTAAATACACTCTACTGACGATATTTTCCACCACTTCTAAATACATTTTTTATTAAATAGTTTTGTCCGTAATAAATATAATTATACACGGATTCTCTCCTTTGATTATACTGGATAATATAATATTATATGATGTCTATAAAGCATATAACGGTGTATTTGTAAGTGTTTAATGGTTTTAGTTAGACGTCATGTGAAGGCTTTAAATGTTGATGTTCGGTCCATTAATGGGCGACAGGACACGCATGAACCCTCACCCTCTGCAATTAAGCCCCTTTTAAACATTTCGATAACGAGTCTCATTATATGTATTATATATATCTACCATCCACAGAAACTTCACTCATATATTATTTTATTATAATTTCATCCTGAAAAATCAATAAATGGCATGCAAACTTTATACTTACATTAAAAGACCACTAGAAGATTTTATATTAAACAAATTGAACTTTAACTAATTGAGAATATTTTTAGGGAAGGTTTCGCTAAAATAATTAAAAAATTACACAGTCTGAGTACCGCTTATTATGTATAATATTTTTAGTTTGTTTCAGAAAATTAAAACAAAAATTCCACTTTTATATAAGCAACCTGTCTTTGTTCCTGTCTTCGAATAAATTAAAGGAGAATATGTAATTCCAATACGATCATTAAAAATATATGCAAAAAGGGGCCTAAATTTTTTTTTGTTTAAAAAAATAATTATATAAACAAAATTAATTTTCAAGGTCAAGTTCAAATGAATAATAATAACAACTATGTTATCATATCACCTAAATTCGCTGACCATATTTGCATCAAAAACAACTAATTGTAAACACTATGTTGTCATAATGTCTCAGGTTGCTGACCGTGTGTGTCCTTTTAAGGCTATGTTCTTGTTTTCATGGAATTTTAATAATATAGGGCGCGTGGCTACAAATACCGTAGTCGTAAGTTCAAATCCCGCTCAAGTAAAAAAAATGATCGGTTATCACGACTGGGAGATCAGTAATAATATTAATAAAATCCCCATCGCTCGTCTTGATCTAGGTTTACTCTAATTTCCTGTAATGTAAGGTAAATACTGATTTTTAAATCGGTGACCTGTGTAACTAGTAATAGTTAAGATAACCGACAGACAATTAATGAACACTTTGGTGGTTAAAAAGAATTAAAATTGTAAAAAGACACTCGGGGCATATATAAATAAATAAATATGGGATAGCATCGGCTTATTATTATTAGCGAATTCCCAAACTGTTTTTTTTTGTTATTGATAGAAAATTTCTATTTATAAATATGTAATTCTAAATATTATAATTTGAAAAATCGATCAACCGAATAATCATCCCTTGAGTATATTCGCGTGAAATTGATCAGCGATGAGGAAATAGTGACCTTAATATTTGTATAAAAATAGTAGTAAATATTTATAAAATCTTGAACAAATCTAAACAGGGACCTTTTCAACATGTCCTGGGTTAAATTATTCGTTGTTTAGATAGCTGAATGTGGTTTACGTGTTTCGTGAAAGGTTTCATTAAAATGTCTGCTTGAGATTCTGTTGTCAATAGAATGTACATAGTAGTGAAAAGGCAATCTGGGAAGGGTTCTGGGAGGATAGGAAGGAATTGGAGGAGTATGTCCCTGTTTAAGGACAGCCATGATGTGAAGTACGGGTCAGTAAGTTTGGCCTTGTTCGTTGCTTGGAAAATACTCTCTTAAATCGATTTTAGTTATATACAATTTATTCCATTGGAAATTGGTACTTAATACACAAACAAAATTTAAGAAATCCTCATCAATCATCATTTATCATTAATTGAACTATTAAAATCGACTCTTACTCTCTTAAATGTGTAGAGCAAATTTTAAACACACGCAGAATCGTATTGGCTTACCGGCTTAAATTGGTATATTTTAATAAAATATTGAAAAATATTACACAAATCTTGATGAGCGATATCGCTTATGATCCTATCTAAAATTTTAAAATTACCTTACAAAATAATATTAAGTAACCTATTTAGTTGAAGAAATTCCACATAATTCAATATTTTATCATAATATGCTTTAAAAGCCTAAACACCAAATGATATATCGTGGGTTTTCTATGCAGACTGTGTAAGTCCTTTTTTACCAAATTTTACAGGAGACTAATAAATTAATTCAAGCTGAAAGAAGCAGACATGAAACTACACATTTAAATATTTTTTTAAATACAAGCATATTTATTTTATGTAAACTAAATAAAATGATCTTACGTTTATTTATTGCTTTTAAATGTGTACATGGAGATACGAGTAGTTTTATTTCTTAAATAACAATTCAACTTTTTTTCTGGGCTTAAGAATATTTCCGCATTAAAAATGACATTATAATTTATAAATCAAATATTTTGGAGTTACGTAGTCCCGGAGTCGTAGTGAAGAATTCCGGCGATATGAAACCCATGTAATCGGCTTTTTTACAATTCTGAATTTATAGTTCTTTTCGACTTATTTTTTCACTAATTCGCCATCATACTATGAAATATGACTTAATGCATTTTGGCAGTATACCCTCGATCATCATCATCATAAGCACTCCAGTTCAGTGATGAACCAAGGCTTCCCACACCAGCATCTTCCACTTAATGCTCCTCCAGTTATTAATTTCTAAACTCGTCTGCCTATCTTAGCCTAGGTCTACCCTGCCTTCTCTTACCCACAGGCTTGCTGGATGGTATTTTCGATACTATCCCTCCTGCTCTTTAACCCAACCTAATGTTAAAGCCCTAATGAACTGCACTACGTTCACGCTCTTATATAATGAGTAAATCTCATCGTTCCGTCTAATTCTAAATAGTCCCGGTGCCTCCTGAACAGGACCCAAGATCCTCCTAAGAATCTTCCGCTCGAACCTAAGTAGCCTATCCTCTTCAGTTTTGGTAGTAACCCATGTTTCTGCACCGTAGGTTAGTACTGGCCTAATTAGCATCTTGTATAATTCTACCTTGGTACTTCTACTTAGATATCTTGATCTGAGCAAGCGTACTAAGCCGAAATACGCCCTATTAGCACTTTGCAGGCGAGAGTTGATGTCCTGGTTGTTTCCAGCCTCCTTAGTGACCACTGCTCCCAAATATACAAAAGAGTCAACCTGCTGAAAGTTGTCATTATCTATGTTCAGGCTACGATGTGCTACCAATACCAAGGATATTACATGCATATACTCCCTCGATATCATACTCGGATTTAATAATTATTAAAAAAATATTGATTCTGATCTCAAATAAATAGTCGGGGTGTATTAATAATAATATATCGGTTGTTGTTGTGGACAAGTTGTTAGCGTTAACCCGTATGAAGTTTGACGTATTTATTATTGGTATATAATAAATCGCAATAATTTTTCGCACCCCCATAACTCATTGTAACCGTCCCTTATACATAGTGTGGACCCACTCACTACTAAGGGTGGTTTTGGTATCTATAAATCACACTGGAAGTACCGGCCAACAACCGGTTGAAAGTGGCGACAGAATGCCAAGTCCTTGCTGAGGAGATCCACCACCAAAGATTTATGACACTCCACTAACTTTTTGCTAAACACTCCGTTTAGATTAAATATACTATTCGATGACAACCATACAGTAAAGAAAAAAAATAACACACATTAGTGGGTATAAATTATTGATTTTCCTGATCCATACCCGAACCAAACTATCAAAACAATGTAACAGAGAAATATATAACATTAAACGTACCATATACCTTAATAGCTAAAAAATAATGAGATTAGTGCTAAAAAGCATTAAGTCATATTTTGACGATTATCAAATTTATAATTATAAGTTTTTTTAAAGTTTGACAACTGCGTCATATTTTTGTTTAAATTACCATGAACTAGGTAACTACAACTAAAGGGGTGGAAGTGAAGCAACCATTTAAGTTTAAATTTATATTAACCACCGTGTATTAAAACATTTATATAAAAAATGAAATGGTGTTTTTTGTGCTCTTCCGTCCCCTAGATATGTTTATGACTTTATATTCTATCATGAAAATATTTATTACTATTCTTGACTGACTGTCCATTTTGATTTAATTATATTATTAGGTTAATTATAGTTACAGTAATAAATTAATAATATATATAAATTAAGTATAGTATTATATAAAAATGTATTTAAAGTAATGTTCACTTTAAATAGTAAGGCGTAGGAAGCAATCACTTATATGTTACTATATAAGGTCGCTCCTAAACAATCCCTTGGGTGGCAGAATTGGTAGAAAAGAGTTCACCGTTGCCGTCATTGCCAAGTCGTTATAGCCAATTCAAAGAAGAAAAAAGAGGTATTTGGATGTGAAATACTGTGGATAAAATGTAATTAATAATGGACATAATATTATAATCATAAATTTGGGGAAAATATATCTTTCATTATTTAATTTAACCTAATATAAATGTGAAGAGCCTGTAATGTTTTTACGTACTTCATTTTTCTCTCTCTTTAACACACTTTTTTTGAAGAATCATCGACAATGAAACCTAGCACTGTATATATTTATTTACTAATATAATATAGAACAAAGTAATCGAAGTTTACAAATTGCTCACATGTGTAGACATAGAGTATTATATAGTATATATTTGTAATGTCACTAAGTATTGTATTAAATAATTAATTATTTGGTATGGAATACTCAGAGACATGCAAATAGAGTCGAGTCAGTCTCATTAGCAGTGCTGAAAGCTCATCAATCATTCATGAAATATTATCTTGAAGATAGGACAACTTTTTGTCAACCAACATATCCCATCATTTGATACTAAACCGGCCAACAATTCACTTAATCACTTTTTAATTACTACATCCACACGAATCATCATTTGTCTCCATTTTTATAGGTTATCGTAAAACAAGGTCACCATTGAATGGAATAATTGTTTGTAGATAATTTTGTTGGATACCTCAATATCTTATTAAATTGTTTGTAAAAACGGAGAAAATTAAATAGAAGGATAATAAATAGTTCAGGAGATAATGTGCATAGCTATAAATACTGTGATCATGGGTTCAAATCCCGCTCAAGTTAAAAAAATGATTTGATCGGTTATTAGTACTGGAATATCGAGAATAATATTAATAAAATCCATATCCGTCGTCTTATTCTAGCCTTACTCTGATTTACTGGATTGTAAGGTAAATAATTAGGCGATTATTAATGAATTTACACATTGTTGTGTCTAAAAAACCACAATTTAAAAAAAACCTTCCCAAAAAGACCCTTGGGGCATTTATCAATAAATAAATAAAATTTGGTGTACAATGGACACTTTTTTCCAAAATAGAGTAGATGATCTCGATTGATAATAATAATGAGTTTATGTTAATGTTCTTAAAAAATTTACGTTCCGAAAAATTTGAAGTGTGAAAGTCTTAATATTGTGAAGTTTCAAATACTCATTTTTTTCGAGCTGATATTTAAAGACATACTACAGATATCCACTAAACCATTGATTTAACTGTAAAGCTTGGGATTCTTAGGCGTGCGTCGCCGTAAATGTACACATTAAAGACGGTAATAGAGATACTTTGCCATACTTTTGATCGGTTTTCTATAAATTAGTGCCTCTTCCGAGGCTTAGACGAGGCATTAACTAACAAAAAACCGATCATACGTGTAGTAACTTTTCTATCGTATTTACGGTGACGTATGCTTGAGAATCCATTACTTAGGTCCTTGTTGTATTTATATTTAAATATTTAGAAATTAATTAAATAATTGCACGGTTATAGTTTCAGCAAGGGTAATTTTTATTTCTAATTAGACGACATGGAACGGAATGAATGGAACGACAGCAGCTTATTATTAATATCGGTTAAAACTTTTATTACTATAATAGTTTTGGCGAAATGCATTTCATATCGTGTCATTGGTGAAGTGTCAGCACAATCCCTACCGATCTAAAACCACATTTGATTTATTTCTAACACTTGGCCTCAAACTTACATGAAATTAATGCTTGAGGAATTTAGCGTCTTAGAACACGATACAATATTTAAGGATTTATACGGCAGATAAATGATGATTCTTTTTCAAAACAAACCCGCACATAGTACACAACAAACAAGCATCCCCTCGGTGTAAATAATCGCCCAATAAACCCGCCTCTTTCCTGTCCAATCCCTCGCTCAATATTTTCTATACACCAATACAGAAATGACAGCCATTTTGATGGTGATATTCCTTCACGTGTGCTGTAAAAAACACCCACACACAATCCGAGCCTTGACAAACATACATCATTTTTATATCCGACCTAAAAAGATTATCCTTCTGGATTTTATGCTAACATAAAGTCAAAATGCGCATCACTGATCAATCACGTGAAATACTAATTTAAATACATATTTAACCAACATCAAACATATTTATTCATAAAATTAACATAATTGAGGGGCTCAGAATTAAAAGCTCCAAACAGCAAACATGGTACGTAGAGCTTCTTCATTTTAACACATTAAAATGCAGGACAAGCAGATGAATTTACCATAAAATAATCAAGTATCACTCAAGTTTACATGTAAATAAATCTCGGATTTGGATTTGGGAGCTTCTCATAAAAGGAGCAAACAACCAGAAAATATTATATTTAAAAATAATTTTCATCTTATAACATGAAAATGGATATGTTATGTGTCAGCCCAATTACTATATTTTATCATTGTATTAATTAATTATCACTCATCATGTTTTCAAGATTATCATGTTAGAGAAACGTGTATAGGGTAAAAAAACTATAATATTTGTGGTGTGTCAAGTTTATTTAAGTTGAATATTATCGTTTTGTAACTTATTGCATTTTGTAACTTATTGCACATTAAGTGTTATTTCCATGTTCCCTGTTGATACTGAAAACCCTATTATCTTAAATAAAGGTAATTTATTTTAAAATATCTTTAAATGAACACAAGTGAGATTTATTGTACAAATATCCATATTTTATTTTCCTTCAATGGTATTTTCTTATAGTCTGGATATTATCATATATTTTGTAAGTGGTTTGGTTTCCTGTATTTGATATTTTGATAATCAAATAAAAAATTAGGCTTTTTTCATTTTAGGTAACTAATTAATTTTTGATATTTGAAAATTGTCAAATTTGATTTTGGAGTTTTGTAACTTTTTCTTATTATTGTAATAAAATGTAACCTTTAACAACAATCAATGATTATCATGTTAAAATAAGTAAAAAAAACCATGTCTTTAAGATTAATTTCACTCTCATTAAGTATTGTATCAGATTTATATTTAAAAAATTAATATTTAAAATGAAAGGCATTATAGCTTATTATGGGTCAAAATCTGTTATGTGACATTTCTCCTACAAACTCGTAGTACAGATTACATTTTTACATCAAAGTTTGTTCTACAAGTATTTAATATAGGTTACGAAAATTTGCTATCGTACAATAATTAATGAAATAATATTAAACCCACACTCATGGTGAGACACTACATATATAAATACTAAATTAACTATTGTATTGAAAATAAACATACTTATTTAGTCTGCCCGTCTTATATTTTTTATATTATTATCTGTAAATAAAACATCTGAAGTAATTATTAAATATTCTCTTGGATGATATGTATTAATAAGAAATAAAAAAATCTTTGGAACCTACATTATACAAAATTCCATCTGTAGTGTTATAGTGAAATGATTGACCAATAAGAAGCGTTCAAGGGCTTGGATTGTGACATTAAAGGGTATCACATAATAATTTTAAAATATTAAGACATTATTTATAGGATTAAGGGGTTTCGAGCAGTATATCCCAGCCAGTGTGAGTAATATTTTAATTTTTGCATCCCGTAAAATTCCCACAATTCACAAATATATAAAACCAATTTGGTAAATGTATATAATTGAATAGTATCGTAAAAAAGTAGCACGGGAAAGGTTCTGCGTAGAAATTATCGGTGATATGTTAAGCTTGTTTATATCGCACGTGGAAATGGCCGACAGTCGACTGTGTTGTAAGTTCTCCGTTTCCTCTTTCTTTGCGTTTTGTTGAGTGGAAAAAGCTGGTAGTGGTAGTAAACTGTAATATAGTGTATGTATATATATATATATATATATATTTTTATATAAAAGAAAAGAATAAGAAAAGGCAAACGAATGGGATGAAATATTTTAAAGTGCTGTGGTTGAGGCACGCCGACAATGTTATGACGCCGCATACACTCCACTACTTCTAACGACACTTATTTTATTTAACAAACTATACATTATTTATTTTATGATCATTATAAATAATAAATAAATAACTGGAATCCCACCTGCAGATCAAGGACGTCCTATATTTTTAATTATTTAATTTTATCAACGTCCTTGAATGCCTTTACAAGTAATATACTTACATAATAATAACTTAACTTATAAGAGGATATAAAAAATAAATAAGGATAAAATAATAAATAAAACAAAATACTACGGGTGTCGTATAATATTAACTGTTGAAATACAGAACACTAACTTAGTTCAAATGAAATACGAATAAAATAATAATTCAATTTGAATCATGATACATAAATAATGTGTCAGTCATTTTTCAAATAAATATAATTATGATATTTAATAAATTATTAATTATGTTGTTGGATGAAATTAAATTTTCAAAATTGTTGTATTTTTAATATTTTCTATTTAATATTGGGTAAAACGGATTCTTTTAAACTAAAGTTGAAATATTTGATCATCAAGTACATTTTTATGCTTTTACTCGTTTTTATTCGTGAAAACATGTTTGGAAAAAATAATATATAATATATATGTGCAAATTATTAAATGCATGCATTAATACATATATGACATACATACATAGCTGTACATACTGTCACAGAAATTTTCTTTTAGTTGAAACTAATTATTCATTGATGTTGTTTGGTAATAGTTATTTTGAGTAGTCTTATCTAAAATCAATTTAAATGTAAGAACAGAAGTTAAAAGAAATACTAAATACCTAAAAGAGTTAAGAAACAATACTAATAAATACATATTATTAAAAAATGTATACATATGAATGATAATTAAAATGTTCTAAGAATTTCAACATTTAGATAAAAATATCATAATTTTTAATAATAAGAACAAATTGACCAGTGGAAATAAAATTGATAAAATGGAATATCTTATCTTTGTTAGATGTATAAATTTGGTCGGTAGTATGAATTGGTATAATGGTTTCCTTATATTGTCTTTGGGTCGATTCATCGCCCGTTGTCAAAAACAGAAACTCGGATCCGCCCCTATAGTTTACCCTTCCTACATAAAAACCAGCCCTTCAAGATATTCCCATTTTAATTTTCTTTCCCCGTCCTCCATTGTTCCTTTTCAGATTTCGCAAAACACTGAAAATATCCAATAGCCATCTTTCTATCGACCGGACAAATATTCTAATTGGAATCTCCCCCTCGACGAATCTGTAACCAATTTAATCTAAATGCGCAAAAACATTCACAATTATTTATTCTTACTTATAAAAACAAACATTTGTTTAAATTCTTGCTTATTGTACCATTACGTCCATACATAAAAGAATAATTATATTAAAAACAATTCAACACAAATTCTTTAATCTATATGTTGTTTTTTAATAAGATCCTCTCCAGTTGATCCACTTTCTCCTCTAATATTTTCCGTTTTTTAATTTTTAATATAATGTTTATAGTTTTTTCATCCATGTATATAATATTTTTTTGTTAAAACCTTACTATATTTTACATTTATGTATATTATACAGGATGTACTTGAAATAACTGAGAATATAGGGTATCGCAACAATAGGTGAAAAATATAATGAATATTTATTTTTATTTTTGTTATTATTAATTCAAAATATTTAAAAATAATAATAGTACATTTGGAAATGAGTTTTGGTTACCATCTTGGAAACAGCTGTTTCTGTGAAGTACTCAGTAGTCACTCTCGAGTGTATTGTATCTGTTAATATTTATGTTTTTAATTATTATTTTATTAGTAAAAAAAATTATAACCACCCCCAAAATATATTCTCAGATTTTTCAAGTCCAATCTGTATCGTTTTGTAAAATGTTTAAAATAAAATAATAATTTATTTATTTACTTCTCGAAGGGTTATTTGAGAAGGTTTTTAAAATATTTTGTTTTTTTAGATACAACAACGTGTTAATTGTCTATCGGTGATCTTAATTATTACTAGTTACACAGGTCACCGACTTAATTTACCTTACCATATAGGATATTAGAGTAAACCTGGATCAAGACGATCGATCGGGATTTTATTAATATTATTCCAGATCTCCCAGTCGTAATAACCGATCAAATTTTTATTTTTATTTGATTGGGATTTGAATCCATGACTATAGTATTTGTAGCTACGCATATTTAACTGAATTTGATCGAATTAATCAATGCAAAGGGGTCAAATAATGTGGCGTTGAATTAAATGGAAACGTGGTAGAAAGTGGTTATTTAATAATTGTAATAGGAATATTATTTGAAGAGCGGCACAGCTTTCGCTTTTCGATTCTGTTTGAAGGGATTATTATGAATAGGATTGAAATGAAGCGTGCCACAGAAATCATTTCCCATTTTGCGGTTCTCGTTTAGGAAAAACCTTTTCACTGGAGCTCTTTCCAACATATCCCAAGGGTGTTACTCTCATATTATTTTATATATTAATATGAGGGCATAATTAGATAACCTGTTGATATTAATTCAACAGCTTTATCAATGGTTTCCTACAAACCGTGTCTAGTAATAGTAAATCAATATGCCATTGGACAAATCAACATTATACATACAATTTCTCGTATGAATGGTCTAGTTTTTTAATTATTATTTAAATTCTATCTACTCAAATGCAAATAACGGATTTATTTATTTCAAATAATACTTGGTGTGCTGTTTTTTGCAAACAATTTTCAACATATTAATAATTTTACGACTTATTCTATTAAGTTATTAATAATACCTATCTACAGAAAATCCATTGCTTGGGTTAAAGTTGCAGTTACACTATTAATATTCTTTATTAATTTTCACTCAAGTAGTATTTATATGTTAGAAGCTTATTTATAAACCTATTATGTGAAAAGTTACAATAATGTCATGGTCCTATTATAATAAAAGCTAATATGATATTTTAATAATAATAATGAAAGCCAAACCTATATGTTTGTAGCAAAAATATAACAATAAAGAAACATATCAAAAAAATATCAGTTTGTAGTATACAATTGGAATGAAAAATATTTATTTAAACATATTCACGAAGAACTGTAGAGATTTCTCTAAATATTTATTATAATAAGATTTACTTAATCTGCTTATAATATAATAGTGCAAGATAATGTATCTAAATATCACATATTAATAATAATAAAATTAAACATTAAATTAAATCAAAACCTATATTTTTACACCAAAAAATTAAATATATATATTATAATAAAGAAACACTAAAATTAATGGATATTGTATAAGTTTAAATAAAATTTAAAAATTGTAATTTAACCGTTCATTTTTATTTTATTTAAAGCTAATATGACATATTACTTACTAATACTTAATATGTTCGTTTTCTGCAACTCATATAAAAACTAAAGCCAATTTATCGTTTATATTTCAATTTGACAGTTGATCTACAATTAAAATCAATACAATATACATACATACCTTCAGGATTTCTAACATCCCATTAATATTTTCATATTAAAAGTTTTCTTTATATAAAATTTTGGGCCATCTTGTACAATATTAAATTAATATTAATAATGACCAAAATACAATATTTTGATAAGAATCTGGCTGTATAAATGTTGAGAGGGGTATTTATTGTTGAAGAGGGTCTCCCAAATGACGCGTGAGGATGACAAAACGTGAAAAAAATTCACCATAATAAGAGAGATGCTCCTTTCTTTTCTGTACCCCCCATTAAATATCATACTACCCCTAATAATAAAATATATTCCCACGAAAACACTCATTACCGCATGATAGGCTTTCTCTATTTTTATTCATTGCTCGCCATTATTATATTATAAACATTATTAGCTTGTCGACGAGTAGGGGTAGTTTTTAACAGAATGCTTCTTATGGAGGAACTCTACAAGTTTTCCAGTATTTTAATACTAAAAACGACTAGCTTAATAAACTTCTCGGTCCGATCATAAAACGGCCATTTCTGTTCAAAGACTCTGCAATAAGTTATGAAGTTGTACTTAGTATGAAACGAAGAAGGTTAAGAGTTTCCACACCATTTCAATGCAAAACTGGCATAGAAAGTGTGTCGTTGGATTTATTAAACTAAAGCTTGCTGCCAAATTGTTCAATGAATTGGAAAAGTGAGATCGTTTTCCCTAACAAAGGATCTGTTGCTCCAACTTTATTCAGATTTGCACCAACTATATTAATCTTCCATAGACAAACAATCTTATTTCTAAAAAAACAATACTGAGATTTGTATTAAAAAAGTGGATACTTAATCGACCCTTCAAGTTGTAATATATCTATTTTAATTTATCATCAATTTTAAGTACACCATGTTGCCATTTTACAAAAATTTATTACATATTTCTATATAATTTATCCATAAAATCCTTTTAGTGTGGAAATTCAATCTGCTGTTTATTGCGTCACTATAATTAGAAACTTCTATTGGATTAAAACAATGCCATATAATCAAAGATATTAAATATTACGAGGTTGTAAAGTATTTATCACTTTTCCATTTAGCGTGCATTGCGATATTAAGAGAGCTTTTTACTAATTGGAAAATTTAATAATTTATGATGATTATAATCTTTCCTCTCGCCGATATTTGATTAATTTTTATTTATTATAAAGTATTCAGCATGGAGTGTGGTAAAGTGGTTTCTAAAGCACGTTTCAGAATATTCTTCGTGTCGGCGCATTCATTAATTTTATTGCTTGCCAGCTGTCTGAATATCGATTAATTTATTTTTAATAAATATGCGAAACAAAAGTGTAATTGGATTGAAAAAAAATAATGAATATTCATCCACCCAAAGTTGCCTTTAATATTATCATAAATTATCAATTTTAAATAAATATAACAATGGGTGTCTTTAATAATAGCAAATACCAACAATTAATATATTTATTTAAAAAAACTTTAAATGGTTCAATTTTTTTTAGAATAATTAACAATAAAAAAAAAATTCTTGAAAAATAACGATTTTTATATTGAGGTTAAAAAAATATTAATCATTACTTTATAGTGGCTTGATCAGGATTTAAACTATTTCAAGTTAATACTTATTGTTATAATATTGTAAAAATAGTTGACGAGCTAGATGAAATAAGGGCGTAACACTGGATAAGCCATTTTACCCATTAAATTAAACTTCTTAGACATTTGGCATTTTAAACATGATAAATTATGATTCTAATATTGAAGCTTAAAAATATTATGTATTACTTTATAGTGGCATGGTCAGGATTTAAACTATTTCAAGTTAATACTTATAGTTATAATATTGTAAAATATATTTTTTGAGCTAGATGGAATAAGGGCGTAACCCAGGATAAGACCTTTTATCCCTTAAATTAAAATTCTTAGACATTTGGCATTTATTTGTTGTTTACTCGATTATCTCGAAACTGACATTCTTATTTTTCATACAATTAATATAAAAACATGGCAATGATAACTAAACAATATTTTATCTATTCAATAATTGAGGGTCTGCGTGGAATAAGGGCGGATAACAAGATACCTTTCCGTAAAATTATTTTTGTAAATAAACTCAAAATTCTCTATTGATCTATGTTATGTTAACAAGTTACGTCAAATAAAAACTTTTTACTCGATTATCTTGAGACTTAAAATTTCAGTATACGCCCTTATTCCACTCTACCCCTCAAATGAGGGCGATAATAAAGTGTTGATGATATTTGGTGGTTATTTATGTTGACCGGCTGTCTCATGGTGGTTGTTGTTCCTTCTTATATAATTTATATGGAATACAAGTCCAAGTGTATATTGGAACCCGAATCCTATAAATTTTGCACAACAACACTTTGTTACGCTATTTACGACACCTTTGCAATCGATATTAAACTGGTCCACAGCAAAACCAAATAGAGAGACCTTTTATATGTGGTCCTGGGAAAATATTGTATTTCTAAAATCAGCGTTTAGATTTTCACTCTTCGATAAACTATTGTTATATGAAAATAATCTAAACTCGCTTGGATTTGATTGTTAAAATAAATCGAATAAAATATTGCAACTAAGATCTCGTATTTATAATAGCCAAACATATCCCCACAAGATGAAATTCAAATATTGACAGCTTGAAAATATTTCCAAGCCGTAAATTAAGAAAAAAGGCAATTAGGTTTAAAAGAAGTCTCGAAGTGTAGAAATTTATATACATTGAACAATTTATTTCTGCCATTTTTATTTTTATAATTATTAATTATTTTAGTATAGAAATCCTTACAATACATAAAACATACCAAAGGTAATAATACCATAATAATAGATGTGGTTCTATGTTTTCATATTAAGTGCACCCAAAGGAACTACAGTAAATTTATAGTTACCCCTCAACATTATCTGATATGTCCCTAACAATTATTTATAATTATTCTAGATAACCCCAATAAGTATTTTATTGCTTGTGATTACTGCTTTCTTACAATAGTTTTAATAATAATTGTGTTTATTATTATTATACTAGGGTAATTTTTCAAAGGATAATGTTTTTTTATGTTCTACTTCGTTTTTTAATAGGAAGGTTATATTTTAAGTTTTGATTTCATTTTTGCTTTAAAGTTATTTATTTTTCAATCAAAAGAAATTTGTTTTAATAATGTGATGAGTTTTTTTGGAGAATTTATCATTTATTATTTATTAATATAGCATTATTATCATTTAAATACTCGTTTTTACTATATAAGCATTTTTTTAAATTATTATTATTATTTATTATGTATTATATATATTTTAGTAGTTCTACAAGTGAATTTTTGTATTTTTTCCCATAATTTATGTTATGACTTATTAATTATTTGAATTACCAATTGATTGTACTCCGTATTAAAATAAGTAAAATACTTAAACTTAATATTGTAACATCTAATCATAATGTATCAAACTATTGTATGTAATTTATATTTAATAAAGAAATTGTATAAAATATTATTTTTTCATCTGGTAACACTGAACTTGATGTGTCACTGGCTTTTAATATTATTTACAAAATGAAACATTTCGTGAAAGTAATTTTTAATATAAATTTGTATATATTATGGCATATAGTATTTGGACAAGGACTGTATGTATTTTGGAATTGAATTAGACAAGCACTTTCAATGATTCTTTGAGGAAATATTAGCAATTTCAAGCACCTAAAAATATAAAGATATTTTCAAATACAAAGGTATACGTTAAATATATCAAATTTTGTTCAAAATAAATTATGAGTAATAACATCGATATATTCAAAAATAGTATATTCCCTTTGTATATTTTGGGATACTCCACTTGGGAATATTATTTTCATTGAATACGAGTATCGAAATGGAAAAGATATTCGTCTATCATTTAAGAGGCTGCTGATTTTTCAACGTCTCGTAGTTTTTCCGCTATTTTGCTAGGATAAAAAAAACTTGTACGTCTTTTGCCCTCGAGGGACGTTATTCCTGATGCTGTCCACTGTAGCTACCGAACCTCCTTCATCCCCTTCAACCCTCGCACAAATCAATCTTGGACGCCTGACCGGAATAAATTCACGCAAGAGAATCAAGTTTCACATGTTATTTCCGAGTATACATGACATGCCACTATCGCAAATCATCATTATTGACCCGAAATCGGGATATTTGTTTTTATTTCAACGCTTTTATAGATTGGTTTAAACCAATTTATTGCAATGCGGCTACACATCTTATCAATTAACTAAAGATTCTTCAGAATATAATTATTAACAATAAATCCTCTCAAAGCGAGGATAATTTATTCTTGAATCTTATTCGTTAAACTAAACAATTTTTTACTAAAACGTTCTCACTTTTCAATTTTATTCAAGAAAATGAAAGAGCGTCTTACCAAAGGATTTAAAATTATTGATTATTTAGTCCACATATTTTTTTATTGGTTTTCATTTGATCTCGTACATATTTCTTCGATTATTTATTAATTTCATATATTTATATAAAAAGTACGTATTATTATTATATCACGGGGGATCCCAAGTCACATTGATGATAATGCAGCATTCGTCAGTTGAACAAATGAATTCTATTAAAAATGTACTTTTGTTTTGTTAGTTCAATTTTTGGCATATTATGTAGTAACAAATAATATAAAGGAAGAAGAAACATATAACAAATAAACAAATATTGCATATGATGCTTATTTAAACTATTATTGATAAAATTTGTTAATTAATTGGAATGTCAGTTGAAGAGTTTAAAAGCCACTTTTAACCAAATCTTTACATACCAAATTTTTTAGGCATACTATGTTTATTTAGCATTTAAAATACCCCAAAATTACAGAACTCTGAAATAAATTCATATAAACTTTCGGTGTTGTTGTGATTGCATATATTCAGGCGTTCTTCATCCAATCTAATAAAATGATCGATTTATACAAAATATTTTGTGAATGTGAATGATTATTTAATAAATTCGAAGTATAATAGTGAAAGACAGTGAGCAGTGTCCGCCATTGAACACAAAGAGTTGTTCTGAGAACAAATAACAAATTGTTACCACAGAATATCCACCACTTTATCTCCTCAAACCTTCTGTCACTTTGCACACACAACTACACTCTAAACACATTATTTATTACAATAATACAACTGTAGACCTACAACAATCTCGAAAAAAGAATCGCTGAATTCATTGCTACAATATTATTAGACTTTTTTATATTATGCGTATTTCGATTCCAACGTAGGATCTACCTATGCCCATTTAGATGAAACATTTATTTATTTACATATACATAAACTACAACCATCGTAAAATTACAGATAATCTAATGCTTTACGATGGTTTACAAAATATAAAAAAGAATTCTACAACATAATAATGTAAAAAAACCTCAAATAAATAAAAACAAATATTAAAGGAAAATTAATATGTGATTTAAAATAGTTACTTTCTCATGGCACATTTATTTATTTATTTACACACAAATATATAAATCATAACCATCGTAGCGTTAAAGATATGTACATGTCTTTAATTGATCTTCAAACATGTTAAACATAACCACACCTTCATTAATGGTCCAAGTCTGCTAGTTAAATTTTTCAATTTTTAATTATTATTTTGAAAAATTTGAGAATATTGCCTTTTTACTTATAAGGTGATTGACCGCCTGATTTGAACTTATATTAATGATTCACTCATTAATAATAACCGAAGATTCTCAAGCTGTCTTAATATTTTTTATTCGAAAAAAATCTTTTGAGTATATTTTTCTAAGATCGTATTGGAATTACATAAAAGCCTTTAAAATATTTGAAGTTCAATTAAAGACATGTTGTAAAGCAGTTAGTATGATATTGATTGGTGAGAATCCTCATTGTGTTTTGCTTCTGCCATCAATCTAGTGGACAGTACAATATGTGTGTTCACCCTTCACCACGTGCATTCTCCATTTATAACACTGTCATACTTTACCACTGGATTACTATTTAAGCTGCTGTTAAATCACACACAACCAGCGCTAATTTAATAAATTTATTTTAATCCGAGGTAGCATGATATGTGATATATCATAATATTAAAATTGCATGATAAATGTGGATAGGAAGGCAAAGCCAACGCAGTGAACAGCGATAATTTATTTGCAGCCATGTTCCGCCCCATAAAGTGATTATGAAGACAAGCTGGTTAGGTTGGTCCTCCTATTATTATTACATATTCCATTTTAACATATTCATATTATCATTATTTGACAATTGAATCGGTTATTTGAGAAACTGTAGAACATGTCCAAAGCTGTTGACTATTCAGGACACAAAAAAATCCAATTAAAAATATATATCATGACAAAAAATGACATTTACCAGACAAGATTTAACCAGATCAAGGGATAATCATATTCCAGACTTACCCTGGATTCATTTTATCTTAATTATAAATTAGTATATGAATATATTGACTTGGTCTGTTTAAAAAAGGAGCAAGTAAAATGATGAAAAACGACAAACTTATTAATAAACCATAATTTCCATTTGCTTAGTTTTTAATAATGTTGGTGGAAAACTTATTTCACTTATTCCCTTTGAATCCTTACAATTCGAAATGTTCCTCTTCTTAAGTACTTCGTGAATTTTATCTCAAAGGAATCAACCTCATAAAAATCGCCACGTGGCAAAAATTTGACTTTTCCCATTCTTGAATTACCGATTCAATTTATATATTAATTATGTAACATTTGTCAATTTTATTCCATATTTTCCCTAACCTGTGACATATTTGAAAAATTATTTAACAATAGAATCCTGTGAAATTGTCAAAAAACAAACTGTAATAAAAAAAGTCTATGTATGTATGCATAGAAGCATAATTTTGTGCTTTTTTTAATCTATAAAATTATTATATAAATAAAAAAAAACAAATACAAGCGCTTGGTTCTCATTGGATTGGTTCCGTTCTCTCTTTAGCGGGATTTCAAAAAAACTATTATATATAAATTATAAGCACGAACAAAAAAGGTGATGCCGCAATAGACCAGGCCAGCCTTTATACAAATTCCAGTGTAAATAAGGTTAAATAAATATATATGGTGTGTATAAGTCATTTTATTGTTCTCAAATAAAATACGTGTCATTTAATTGATACAATTAACAAAAATCAAGAAAGTTAAATTTAAGACACTGTGTATAATAATAGCAAGGCCTCGTTCATACTGGAACTGGTATGAAAGCATCCTTAGGTGTTATTTTTAACTCAGAAGCAATCTTCTATTCAATAATAACGGATCTTCATTGATAGAATATACAAATTAAAATTCATCTTTGCGGCACACGAGTCATTGTCTTGGCTGAGGACATAAATCAATTCAATATTCGCTCTTCTAATGATATATTGAAATGAGCCGTGAAATTGCCGGGACCAAAAATGAAATTTCCCCCAAAATATATATTCAGTTATTCGCAAATCACCCTTAATACATACCCTCCATCCATCCACCCACCACCCCACGCCTATTAAATATGACAGATTTTTTTAAATCTAATTTTCGGTGCAATTTTGTCGAAAATACGCGTTAGCTATTTTCATCTTCCGGCGCGGTGATTCGGAGACAATTCGAATACTGTTCACTTCGTGGGATGACATTTATATCACTGAGCTGCAAAATACACTAAATACATTTTTTTTATAATTTAATCAATATTTTAATTTAACAGGGAATTTGTCCAATCGCGAGGCGCGTAGTGGTATTTGTACTTTTTGTTTGCTAGATTAAGTGACAAAAATAAACAATATTATTATTACTGTGTAACTGATTAAAATAGAAACGTGTAATAGGGTTTTCAAACAAAGGGTAAAATATTAATTGTCCTTCCTCCACGATGACATTTTATGGCCGCTTAGGCAAAAACATAATCGGATTAAAATATAACTTAATGTATTTAAATTAATTATTCACAAGACCTAGTAAATATAGGTTTTGTATTCTATTTTCATCCATTTAAACGGTTTAAAAAAACCTATAAACTTTTTAAATAATTGTTAATCAAACACTAAATAATATCAAAGTTTTGGCCACATCTTAGAGGCAACCATATTTATTTATGATAATTATTAATCCGAAAGAAAACGGTACCTCACATTGAGGATAATCAAGTTAATTTTTATTGATACTAGGGTTGAAAAAATGTTTTCTGCACTATTCAATATAATAATGTAATAAGAATGTGTTAGTGAATAGTGCGAGATGGTGTGTGTATGAATAGACTAGAGGTTGGTAGTATTGGTGTACACGCATACGCACCGCACGCAAACACTCTCATTATACTATTACAAGGAATACGGCCGTCTTTGTCCTTTTACACTATAAACAAAGGTATATTATAATTTTACCAAATTAAATTAAAATGTGAAAATAAATATTTGCAAAAATCTCTTGTTCTTATTGTATAACGAAAGGCTGAGAAATAATCGTAGAAGTGTTGATTTTTTTTCATTTTAATTGTTTCAGTATTGAAAAACTTTAAATTCCTTTTCCTCCCCTTCTTCATGGTAATCTCTCTGTTCCAAACTTTGGCCTTACTAATTATAAAAGCATATTTTTCTTCAGATTGCTCGTATATAAAAACGGCCCGCTTTAGGTGCACGCAACTTCATTGTCTAACAACTTTTCTCCGTACACTTTATAGACAACGTATAATACATAAACCAAGAGGGAGTTGAATTTAAAATTCCCGTGGCGTTTAATCAACTTTTGGTAGGGTCGTAAAGTGAAACACTAAACGTTTGATTGAAGGTCTCGACTGTGGAATCTTCGCCTCTTCGTTCTACATGTAAACTTTATACTCTCGCACATATGAACCTGCATTTTCACATTTCAATTATGCATAAGAGTCGGTTCAGACTAGGAAAACAGCTGGCCTACAATGCAGCGTAGCAATGTGATTGATTATGCTCGCCCTCTTCTATATTATGTACTTGTCAATGCCTTGTAGCCTAGCTATAGTCATATTGGTGATTAGATATGAGCAATGTAGGAGGCGAGCTACTGTCTTGTGCGAGTAGGTGTCCACTAGCAGGCGAGTACTCTGATTATGCAGTCCAACTACTGGCATGACATTACCACTGATATTAGAAGGCCTGACCAAGCAGATGAGCTTGACAGAGTCAAAAATAATTGTCTAACTCAGGCTCGTCTACTTGGTCCGCCATCTTGATACTTATATATCAAGTTGTCTGAAATTAGGGACATTGGGAATAACATATTACCTTGCCTCGCCAGGTTACATAACTACTAGCTACTATTTTAAAACCATGCAAGTTAACATAGAAAACGTATATGTTTCCACCTTTAGGCGAAGGGCGATTGAAAAGAAAAAAGTTTGTGAGTTTGTAGTGGCTTACTCGCACATAACAGCTACTCGCATACTGTCAGAGGCTGTGGGTTCATATTCATTAAATAATGTACCTTGTCATTTTTTGTCTATTTTTTTTAAACTTAATCAATCCACAGGGGGCAAATGACACCCACTTGCCTCCCCTTGCGGGTACCTATGTAAGATTTACTAGAAGATAATAACTTCCTTGACCAACTCGCTTTGTCTAACCAGATCTTAATGCAACTGCATATTTTTTCTGTCGTGCGTGTCGCGATGCGTCAACGCGATATTGGTTTCACACTTCTCTCTCTTCATGCGCTCGTTTCTTCAACCCGTGTTAAATCTCGAACTCGTGATACCCGGCGATTTTTGCGCCAAACGCGTTTCTTCACGATGTAGCTCGTGCTACCAACTGTCAAATCCTAGCCCGCCGATATCGAGGTGCCAGACAGAAAAATTTAAATTACAGTTACTACAATATCAAATACACACCTCGCTTTAATAAATAACACGATTTAAAATAACACTTTTTAATGAGACGTCATTGGCAGACTCGTGATAAGTACCATAAAGACGTGAATAACGAGGGCTTTTAATGAATCATGCGATTTATCAGAGCAGCCCCATATTCTACAGAGTACTTAATTACAGCGACGATTTATTTTGTGCATAAAATTAATAAGTCATCGTCTGAAAGTCTGAAAGGGGATGGGCGGCCGATGGGAGGCGGGGGATGGTATATCTTAGCAGGGGTCGTGCAACTTTTCCAATTTGAATCTTAAACCGCACAAGAGGCTGCTCTTTTTGAGGCTTCTTCTCAACACAAATAAACCTATATAAAGTGAAGCACAATGTCGCCATACTTACTGATGTTTTACATTATATTTACAAATTATCAAAATCGATACTAAATAAATATTGATATTCTTTTTTTACCGCGTCTATTTCAGCAGTAAGTACAATAATAAAATAAATAAATGTCACAATTCATTTGTTTTGACATTCAATAATCATAATAGAATTCCATCTTGTGTAATATGTAATAATCCTAAAATTAAATTCACAGATTGAGCTGGAATTTCACATGTTTATTATTTTCCATAGAAGTAATATTTAATAAATTTATAACAAAATAAGGCAAACTCAATGAACTTATATCTATAGAAGTGACATGCGTATTGTTTTCATACATTGGAACATGGCCGGCACTACTACATGCGCATATTATACATAAATGCGGGCTGTGTCCACCCGCAATATTGTAGTCCCTAAAATCCGAAACATTCGATAATCTGACCAATTTATAAAAACCTTATATTTATATTTTACTTCAATGGGAGACAATGTATTATTATCGACAAAAATAGTGTGTTTAAATAATATTGTTCACATTTTTTTCTACATTTGTATTTTTACTGTATTTTTGTGAATATAACTATAATTTCCCAAAAATAGATTTAAAATCTATAGAAGTATCACCCGTATGTAATTCTGTGTTGTGAAGTATGCGCATATTATACATATACCTAGAAATCCGGTACTCAAGAACACCCTTATGTAAATTGTTTATAAAGTGACATATTATTTATCCTTTAATATATCAAGCAACTTTTAATGACTGACTTTACCATATTAAGTGAATGTTTTTAGAAAAATATCTACAAGTGACAGATAAACAGTACGAGCGGTAAAAGCAGTCATACAAATTTATCTTTGCCTCCTGTATCTTCAAAAGTATAATTGGAATTATATATAAGCTCATTGGTTATATCCAATATGATTTCATTTTTGCAGGCTCAGTATGCGGTTTGACTTTGTCATTGAAGCCCATATCTTTCAAACAATAACTCGTGAGCAATTTCAGTACATTCTATCGATCGTATATAGAGTTATTTACAGTGAGTGATAGCACATGAAAATATTCGGCAATATAGTAGCTCTTGTTCACCGGATATGTCCTGAAAGACATCTGCTGAAACATGGCTGCAAGTTTATGGTTCACAGTTTGATGCACCACAGATTCAGTCGTGTTCTTTTTGTTATTGGACAAAGGAGACTACCAGCTCGGAGTATTGCCAATATGAAAATAATATTTATTAAATAGAAAGTAACATTTAATAGAGTATTAGTATCTTGCCCTAAATTGGACTATTCCGAAGTCCATCGTACCGGATATTGAACTCCACTTGACTCACCTTCTTCTTTTTTTTAATACTACTCTTCTGATTTAGATACAACCTTTTATTAAACAACTTGTTTTTAATTTGAGAGAAACTAAAATAAATTGTTGTAGATACACACCAAATGGAAAACATGTTCTTAAATTCCTATAATTAATTCTGGATAGCTGGAAATAATAATGCATCGTGACCAACCCTTTGAATTTAGTGCTACCGAATTTCCAATTTTATAGATACTTATTACTATATTTAATCATAATTCTGTATTTTTTTAATTAAACAGTTACATAAAACGTTTATTGATAAAACATTTTTTCGGATTCAAAATTAAATGAAACTCGAACTACTACTCTTCTCGTCTCGTCTCCTATTTTTATAGCAATTGTCAAACTTTAAACATTAATTTATTATATTTACGCCTCAAACTTTAACAAGTGGATAAAAACCGAATATATAATAAAAGACAACAAACATGATAAAGAATAAACGACACTAATCAAAGCCGTTTACGGTAAAATAGAGATTAATTCTGAGATTTTCTTAAGTTTCAGTTTTAATCTATAAATATAAGAAACAAAAAAATTATATATAATTGCTTAAAAAAATCATTTTTCAGATTTTTTTCAATTATCTCCAGTTAATATATTTTTAAATAGGATAATAAATGTCACTTGCTAGATCTAGCTTAGCAAACTAGATCTTAAGTACTCATTGCTGTGTGGTGGCCTGGGAAAACCATCTCTACTATATTCTCCCGTAAAGGCCAAGGTGGCCTGGCCAACCCCTTATAAAGGGACTCCCGCCAATAGGAAGGTCACGATATATATATATACAGTTATATATATATATATACATATATATATATATATAATAGCAATATGTTGTTATATACAGTAATATATATATATATATATATACATATATTACATATATATAGAGAGAGTCAAAATTAACACATTTATATATATATATATATATATATATACATATACTCACATATATATATATATACATATATACATACATATATATATATAAATGTGTTAATTTTTGTCTCGATTTTGTATGTATATGAATGGTCCAGAAACCAAATTTTAAAAAAAATATATGAAAATTTATTGCAAATTTTTATTATTTAACTTACTAAGATACTATTTAATTTCATTGGCGCATTGGAAAAATGTTTATTGATAGATTAAAAGATTATTCACATACGAAAGAATATTGTATTGTGAATGTGGAAAATATATCAGTGAAATGTCCGGTTAGTAATTATAAATAAATCAGGTGATTGTATTGTAAATCTAAGGGTGTATTTCCACAATAAATATAGGGAACAAAGTTAAAAACAGACATTCCCGAGGGTCACTTCCTTCCTGTGAGATCGGGCTTCTGTTTCCGTATCCGCTTTATTTACCTTACAGAACCTCCATTGTTATTATTCATTCACATACATGTATATCTATTTAAATTAACTTCAATTATTCATACCCTTACACAAATACAATGACCACTCGTCATGTATTCATCCTGTCCACTGGCAACACTACACTAAATTCATACAATTTTTTTAATTTGTCCCCGGTGTTTCAAGAATACAATTCTTCTGTCAAATATTGATATACTCGTATGTCTGAAATGCAATCGCCATCTTCAACTATTCAGAGATTTATGGCGAGAATGTATATTTTCCCACAAACCTGCAGCAAACTTGTCACAAACCCTATAGTGTAAGTCTAGTTTTATTTAAAAAATAAAGCTCTTTAAAGTTTGGGATTTCCAGGCCAGCGTTGCGTCGCCGTAAACGTACACCGTAAAGACGGTAATATAGTTGCTTTGCTGTACTTTTTATCATTTTTTTTATTTATTAGTGCCTCGACCGAGGCTCAGACAAGGCATTAACTATCAATAAACCGATCATAAGTGTAGCTAAGTAACTCTTTTATCGTATTTACGGTGACGTATGCCCGGGAATCCATTAATTTACAAGGGAATCATATTGTATAGGTATTTATTTATTAAATATCAAATATATTGAAAATGTATTTTAAAATTTACTTATTTAAAAACAAGATTTTACCGAGTTAAGGCTCTGAAAAAGACTAGTTGAGCTAGTAGTTAGAGTTGACTAGTTATGCCTGGGAATTCATTACTTAAAGCATAGAAAAAGGGGTTTTTATGTATTTTGGGCTTAGATTTCGAACTTGTATAAATTACTCATTCAAATAATGAAAATGGTATAGAAAATAATAATCAAGCAATTTAAAACATTATAATTATATTTAGTTTTAACCAAACACACTGCTATTTCTTATAGTTTTGAGTTTTACTCATATTTATATTTTTATAATCGGTTTATTTTATCAATGTACATCAATACATCCTTATGTAACTCAACTCAAGTTTGATTTTACCAAAGCAAACTATTATTCTGTTAATATTTTAATTTGTTGATGGGTTTTTTAAGGGTCGAAAGTGTAAATACCGTTTCCTATTCTCATCCCGACATTACACGTACAGCCAAAAAAAATTATTTATTTAATATATGTCATTTTTATAAACATTTAATGTCTGGTTAAATAAGATTAAAGATAAAATATTATAATAATGTGATGTGTAACGTGTTGGAAGTGAATGTGCTTCAAGTCGAGTGTAAAGCTTTAAAGGGCGCCGCAGTCTTTCTCCATACAAATCCACAATATGGTTGAAAGAATTCTCACCCTAAAAAACCACGTACTTTCCATTAAAACTGTTTTGTACCGCTTTTGTCTTTTATCACTGCCTTTCGCACTAAACTCTTCCGACACTTCAAACACCATTTGCAAGACTCAAAAAGCCAAAGCCCACTCACTCTTAACCAATTACATCTGCCGCTTTGTGTAAAATATATATTTTTTATAATCGTTGCGAAAAAAATTAGCAATAAATTTAATCGTCAAACGGACAAAACAATGATAACATAACACTTGTTAGTACAAAAAATACACACAATTTTTTCTAGAGGTTTCGATATAAAATCCGACCGGTACAATTATCCAAAAGCTATTGATTTGTTGATTTTATAATATTTGTACGTAAATATTTAACGCCCCTAATTTCAGGGTTGGCACGGTCTGATGCGGCATTTATAAATTTATTGTTGTAAATTGTGTTTGTATTATATTTCAGAATATACATATTTTGGGATCCCTCTTATATGCATAGTATTAGTTTTCATGACATTTTTCCTCAGTAAAATAATGATTATTTGAATCAGAAGTATTAAATGATGAAGAAATGCAACAAAGTTAAAGAAAAAAAGCAAGGCTTGGGCCCAGAGACGCGCCAAAGTCAAACGAATATTATACTTTTCTCTTTTCTATATATCATTTTTCCTCATAGAGCGCAGTGAAGTGATAAAATCTAATTTCTTTATAGGAGTACTTTAATAAGGGTATTATAATATTCGTTTGAATTTGAAGCCTTGTTTTTTTTTCTTTTCCCTTTGTTGCATTTCTTCATCACTAAATACTTCTGATTCAAATAATCATTATCTTAGTGAGGGAAAATTCCATGGAAACTAATACTATGTGTATAAGAGGGATTCCAAAATATATTCTGAAATAGAAACACAATTTACAATATTAAATTTATAAATTGGTTTGCGTAACAAGGTTGGTGGGGAACGGCAGGAAGCCTCGAAATTATTTTCCATCTAGCAGAGATTAGAAGCTGCCGACCATTTAATCTTCCCAACATACTTCAAAGACATGGAAACAATGCCTACCCTCGCATTACAGGGCATGTCAACCTTTTAAATGTCTTTCTGACACAGAATATTCCCGTATAAAATAGTAGACTCGTGTATAACAATGGCTTTGAGAATACATTCTATAGGGTGGTCCGTATACATTTTGTATTTTCAGTGCCTCAAAGTGGCACAATTTTCATTAAGAGAAATATCTGCAAATAATGTTCATATAGTAGCTGCACGGTGGCCAATGCATCGTTTATATTATTTATTTACGGTTTTTTTAGAACAACGTATTGTACTGTATATAATTAATTGTCTATCGGTGATCTTAACCATTACTAAAACATGTTGCAACTCCAAATAATTCTGTGTAAATCTGATTTATTGGTCACTTATTAAAAAAATATAAATTCAAATTCTTTTTTTATGGTATATGCTCTCTTTTTTACAGAATAAAATATTTATTTATTTTTTTATTAAAATACGAAATTATTATTTTTAAATGTTTATTTATTTTACGACTTTTTGAGATTCTTTTTACAATTTTTAGTTTTTCGACACAACAAGTGTTAATTAATTGTCTGTCGGTGATCTTAATTAATAGTATTTACATTACAATACAGGTAATCAGAGTAAACCTCGATCAAGACGATCGATCGGGATTTTATTCATTTATTATTCCCGATCTCACAGTCGTGATATCCGATCAAATCATTTTATTTTTATATTTTGATGTTATTACAGACAATTCAATTATAAAAGGGGATTTAAATTAGGTTTTTTTTACATTAGTTTGTTTGTTTTTATGACAATGAATTAACAACGTGTCAATTTTCTCGGTAATTTTAACTATTGCTAGTTACAAATGTCACCGGCTTAATTATCAGTATTTACCTTAAAATACAGGAAATAAGAGAAAACCTGGATAAGCAATTTATTAATATTTTTCCGATCTCCCAGTCGTAATAACCGTTTCTCTAAAATCTCTTACTCGTTTTAACCGATCAAATTAAATTGTTTGACTTGAGCGGGATTTGAACCCATAACCACAGTATTTCTAGCTATGTGTAATAAGCAATAGTTCCAAATAAAAGCACTAAAGGGATCACCTGTAAGTGAACTAACTGACAATATTTTAGGGGGTGGTAGTGTATTTAAAATACACACTTGACAGCTTCTACTGTGTACTTCACAGGAAAAATTTAATTATATTTTTATTATTAATAAAAAAAATTGTATTTACAACTTGTTTACACAGTGTATACGAAGTATTCGGACAATTAGTTGATATAAATACATTACATTAATCACTTACATTCTAATCTATAATCTTTATCTCCCCCATCTTCCCATTTGTTGGAGAGAAAAATCTTCACGTTATTAATTAATCGACTGAGTCAGATTATCTTGCCTTATTACTTTCAGCAACTTGATCCAACATACTTTAATTAATTACGTTACGTGTTGAAATACTAAATGGAAACAAAACAAAAACGTACAAAGAAATCCAATAATTGAATTAAGCGAATATACTTTATCATATTTATTATTGGAAATATTATTTAGATCTATCACCGAATACTATAAATATGAAAGTTTACTTAATGATCATAACAAATTGTAACCCAAGTTATATCCAAGAAGTTTATTTATAAAGATATTATGTGAAAAATTATAATTTTATATTAAAAGGTAATATGGGATATTATATATAACCAAAATATTATAATAATGAAACATGAAAACTGCCAATTTGCAGATACGTTTTTGTATTACTTATCGGTATATTACAATTAAAATAACTATTGCTAATAATTCGGATTTTTTTCGATTTTGAAATAATTTAAAATTATATCCTAATTCTTGTGTCTTACATTTTTCATTTCTTTATAAAATATAGTAATGGTGAATTTTGAAATCAAAGTGAATGACATTTCTTATATTTGCCATTGGAATTTGTATGTCTTGGTCGCTCTTTTCTGAAAATTAATCATATGATTTAATTATTTATAATTAATTTATTGCTTATATAATTTTAAACCAAATAAATTAATAATACAGCCAGATATTAAGCTACTCAAATTAAGTGAACAGTGTTGCCATACGATACTAGTATCATATACTCAAAAAAACAGTGGAACCTCGATATAACGCAATTTTTCATTTCCCTTTGTCACTCCAATCTTATCCTATGTTAATTTTACCCCAATATAACGAAGTTTTATCAATAAATAACCTCAATATAATGAATTTTCGTCCATCGATGTTTTATTTTAAAAACCTCACAAAGTTTTGAATAATATCTATGAAAGCACAAGTTTATATGATATGAATGTCATGATTGTAAACTTAATGATGATTTTTTGTATTCTTTGTTTACGCACATTGTATTCAGGATTTTTTCCAATTAATATGACGTTTGCTTTAGTAAATTGAGGTGCACACAATTTTTCTTGTTCATAGTTTAAAGGCTCTATATCTATATAACGATTTTTTTCATTCCTCTTGGTCATGAGCATTATGTATTCGCAGCTTAAACCCAAGTCAAACTATTTCAAGTATGTATGTATTTCTTTTAGAAACCTTGAGAAGGGTAAACCTTGACCGGCCATATGATTGAAGTATGATGAATTGAGTCAATATGTAAGGAAGGAATAGTGGTTGTAGTAATAGACTCATCAGTATTCCGGTTAGTAGGTTCGTTAAGAGAGAGAACAGCTAACAGGCTCTACTAATTCACCTTGTTCCGCTACAAAAAGCACTTTCTACTATACAATACATAAAGATAGTCCTTTGTATTGTATTCTGTTGCCCCTGCACTTCGTTTGTCGGATTCTATTTATTTCATTCTCACCCCAACATTGCAACTCACCTGCCTGTGAAATATTCTCACCTCTAAAATATTGCATCACTTAATTATTTATCGAACAGGTGTACATGAGCAGTCGTGGCCGAGCGGTTAAGGCGTCTGACTAGAAATCAGATTCCCTCTGGGAGCGTAGGTTCGAATCCTACCGACTGCGAATTAAAAATTTTTTTTTCAAAGAAAGATTCGAAAGTTTGCACAGGTGTTAACTAACAATACAAGTTCTACTCTGTCGCTAAATATGACCGGTTTTAATTTATTCATCTTTTAAAAAATGTTGTAGGCCCGCGCAGAACCGAATAAACATATCGCAAACGGTTGTTATTGGTGATATCTTAAAATTATATAACATAATTATTATGCAGCATGACAAATTATCGCCTTTGGTTGATAATATAAGAATACTTATATTTTTCAGCTAAAACTTAAATATCTTTAAAAAAACAGTTTAATACACATGGAGATAAAAACAGTTTAAGACTATTTAATTACTATTTAAAGTGGCATTTGCCTAGTCGTGGATGTTTGTGAGTGTATTAGTGCATTTAGATATAAACACGCACACAGTCAAACACTCAAATAAAGTCGCACTAATACATTGACAAAAATCTATCAGTATTTATTTAATAATATACTCACTAACGACACTACATATAAGGAAATCTACAGAGTGGCTTTGTCTGACTTGATATTCACTTTACAATCCAACAAATCAGAGTAAACTTGGACTATCGAACATAATTTTATTACTTCAATTCGTGAAGAATTCAAACCCATGACTGCGAAGCGAATGAAATAAATTGTGAATCAGTATCCATATTTGAAAACATCCCCTCTGTGATCGATTCAAAGGCTTTCAGGGGGTGAATGGGGTGAGTTTTTGAATAATTGCAGAAGGCATGAAATAAATTACCGCCGAGGAAATTCTATTCTATCCGACATTTTATCAATTACAAATATTGACAGTATGAATTGAGTGCTTTTTATAAACAGCGGTGAGCCATTTCATTTTATTTTTTGTATTTTCGTGTAAACACGGATATAAAAACAAACACGTTTCTGGTTAAAGAAGACACCATTTACCACAAATCATGGAATATTTTACAACAAAAAAAAACCTATCCTACCGGACAGAAGTTAATGATCGATGTTGGAAAACGTGTCCTACACAAAAAGTTGTCTTCAAGTAATTTCTTCTTCACATCGAAAATTTCTTCGGGTAATTTTCCATTAACAGAAAATAACTTCTCGTCTTTAGAAAGAAATAAAAGTAATTAATATGTTTTAAAGACACCGTACTGCAATGTCTGTTTGCTAAATAATTATGTAAAATATTTTATCAACTGTTGTGTAAATTGTATCGTCTCTGAAAATAAGAAATAAAGATCATAAAATTAATTACCCAAGAGAGCATCGTGTCTTTCTTAACTAAATAATAACATTTTTGAAAATTAATATACAATTTTAAAGTTAGGAATAATCGGGGGTGGATGAAATAAGGGTGTATACTGAAACTGTCATTTTCGAGATATTTGAGTAAAATGAAATCCAATTTTTTACAGAAATAGATATAGATAATTTTACGGAAAAAGGACGTATGTCATAATCTGCCCTTATTCCACCCAGAACTCAAATCATTAAACTATGAAAATATTGTATTTACATGTAGTTCGCTAACATAATAGTTCCCTCAGTATTTATCTTATAATCCACGTAATCAGAGTAAAATTGGATCAAGACGATCGATCGGGATTTTATTAATATTATTTCTAATTTCGCATTCCTGTAATAACTTATGAAATCAATATTTTTTTGACTTGAGCACCCATGATCACAGTTAATCCAGTTTTTCCACATTTTTTAAGGGCGATAAAAATTTGACACAAGCTATTTGTACATATGTATATCAAAAGCTTATTTATTAAAATATCATGTAAAAACATTCAATATTCTAATTAAAATAAAAGAATCAACCACAATGAAATTCTCCTTCCACATAAATAATATCCTCTTTTATTCCTTGTATACTGTCAAGTTTGAGTTAATAACCCATGTATTTAATATAAGAAAAATATAAATATCACGATGGCTGTATTATATTTTTTAAACCAATATTTTTATGTGAAAAATTATAATAATAACATAATCTAATTATAATCCCTGGTTGAGTATATTAAAAAAAATATTATTAAAATATGATAAGAATGTGTTATGGTAAGTTTTAGATTAGTACTGGATTAGAAATATAATTACACAAAGAAGGCTTGCGAGGGAAGAACAAAAGTTGACAAGATGGTGTGTCTGTACATATAAATGTTTTATTATCAGTGACAGGTGGTTGTAGAAAAGCACCCTCTTCCTCTTCTTCCTGTTTGGGGTGTTTGTAATCCAGCATCAGTCAATGTCTCAGTAAGATTAGTGCATAGCTCAAGGAACGGGGCCATTTTTTTGTCTTCTTATCTCACTTGAAGACGCCATTTCCATCGCCCCAACATACAAATTACCCCATATCTGCCTCACACATACAACTTCAACAAGTCAAATATTCATAATTCATTTTAAAATTTATATTAAATACATCGTTCTTTAATAATATAATAAAGGGCAGAAGTATTTGAATAGAATATTGTCGATTACCTGGAGATTGCATATGAAAATTGAATGTTGCATTGGGGGATCATTTCAATACGACTTATCTCCACTGCATACAAACTACCTAAACTAACTAAATCATACTACATATTGTATTATTATTTGATACTTTGATAAATTATTAAACATATAGGTATGGCTTATATACAATAATTATTAATATGCCATATTATATTAACACTATGACATTAGTATAAATAAGCTTCTGATATTTCTATAGATACAACTTGGTTTACAATTAGTTAAGTTCATATTTATAAATTTAATATTATAATAATTGTATAATATAACTGTATATTGAGTTTATCAGTAGGTAAAATATCAGGGGTGGTCAGAATCTGTAACTGACTGAAATATGATTCCATTGCATAAGTTACAACTACTAAAACATCCTGTTTGTAATATAATACTAAAAAGCTCTTTTAAAATTAAAAAAAGATGAATTCATCATCAAATATTTCGTATGAGAGGTGGTGTTTTACCGCTCGTACTGTTTATCTGTCACTTTTTGATCTATCTAATAACAATAACAATTAAAAATTGCTCGATATATTCAACGACAAATAATATGTTACTATGTAAACAATCTACACGATCATGAGAATGTTTTTGTAGGGAAAATATTGTTTGATTTTAGAGACTACAGTATTGCAGGTAGCCACAGCATATGTATAATATGCGCATGTACTAGTTCCGGCTATGTGTCAATATATGTATGGAATCAATACGCATAACTCTTCTATAGATATAAGTTCAATGAATAATGCAGTAAAAAATATTATTGCCCTTTTTTGACAAATTGTATTTTTTATAATATGAAATTAATAAATACATAACATTAATTGTCTTCAATTGAAGTTAAATATTTTAAAGGTTTTTATGATCGAAAGTTTCAGAGTTTATGGACCACAATGTTGCAGTTGGCCACAGCCCGCGTACATATGAAGTATATGTATAATATGCGCATGTAGTAATTCTGGCCATGTTCCAATATATGAAATCAATACGCATGAAAAGTGAAATTGATAAATAAATACAATACATTGTCTCTCATTGAAGTTAAATATAAATATAAGGTTTTTATAAATTGGTCGGATTATCGAAAGTTTCAGATTTTAGGAACCACAATGTTTCAGGTGGCCACAGATGGTGTATGTATGTGTTAAGTATATGTATAATATGCGCTTGAAGTAAATAGTTCCACTTATTAACAGGCGTAGTCAGCTGTCACCCAAGAATAAGCTACTTCTTTTTAAATCAATTATCAGACCGATTCTCTTGTACGGATGCCCAGCTTGGTCTACTGCGGCAAAAAGTCATATTAATAAAATTCAAATTGTCCAAAACAAGTGTCTTAAGATGGCCTTAGATCTTGAACCTGGCACATTTCTCAAAGAAGTCCACGAGGACATTAAGTTAAAAATGATCAAAGCAAATATCGCAGATTTGAGTAAAAACATTACACTAAAATGACTAACTTCCCGACTAACCCAATCATAAGACATGTAAATAAAACCAAATATGTCTCGAGGAAACGAAAGTTCATTTTACCAATGAACTTCCAAAACTGATATTATTTTTAAAAAAATATAATAAAATTTTCAATAATCCACTCAACTCAAATTTGGTTTTACCCAAACAAATTGTTATTTAGTTTTTAAACATTATATTTTGTAACTGTTTTGTTAATATTGCTTTTTATCGTTGTTACTATTTATTAATCTTCAAATTTGTAAATGGGTTTTTATTTTTTTCCCATTCTTTCTATAATTAAATACTATTACTCATGTCAAATTTAAATAAAACATTCTCATGTTAGTTATAGGTAAAAAGATGTAAACACTCTGTACACCTAAGTCAATTTCAAAAGATGTATTGTTCTATCAATCAATGTAAAAACTTATGTTAATAAAGAAATTGTAATATATAAGTAAATAGTTCTGGCTATGTACCAATATATGAAATAAATACTTCTATAGATATAAGTTCATTGAGTATAAAGGTATTTTTTGGGAAATTATGGCTATATTATCAAAAATGCTGTAGAAAATAAAAATTTTGAAAAATATATTTATGAAATATTTGTGATATTAACCTGTGAAATGAATATATAAAAATACAATAAATTGTCTCCAATTGGAGTTAAATATTTTAAAGGTTTTTATTATATGGTCGGATTATTTAAAGTTTCGGATTTCAAGTACTACAATGTTAGCCACAGCCGGTGTATGTATAATATGCGCATGTAGTAGTATCGGCCATGTAGGAAATCAATACGCATGCCACTTCTATAGATATAATTTCATTGAGTAAATAATATGTATTGACCTATTTTGGACAAATTGTATTTTTTATCATTTCCGGTGGCCACAACCCGCGTATATGTGTAGTTTATGTATAATATGCGCATATAGTAGAGCCGAACATGTACTAATGTATGAAAACAATACGCATGACACTTCTATAGATATAATTTCATTGAGTAAATAATATGTATTGACCTATTTTGGACAAATTGTATTTTTTATCATTTCCAGTGGCCACAACCCGCGTATATGTGTAGTTTATGTATAATATGCGCATATAGTAGTGCCGAACATGTACTAATGTATGAAAACAATACGCATGACACTTCTATAGATATAATTTCATTGAGTAAATAATATGTATTGACCTATTTTGGACAAATTGTATTTTTTATCATTTCAGGTGGCCACAACCCGCGTATATGTGTAGTTTATGTATAATATGCGCATATAGTGGTGCCGAACATGTACTAATGTATGAAAACAATACGCATGACACTTCTATAGATATAATTTCATTGAGTAAATAATATGTACTGACCTATTTTGGACAAATTGTATTTTTTATCATTTCAGGTGGCCACAACCCGCGTATATGTGTAGTTTACGCTAGTAAGTTTCCTATTAATGAAATGCTGCTCTAGTGTGAATACTGGCTTAGTGAAGGGTGTGCCTAAATAAGCTTTTTCCATATGTATTACCAGATAATGTATGTATATGGAATGTATAAAGGTAGAGCAGAGGTGATATGGTGTTAGTATAGTATGAACAGGAACACGTACAACCTTCATAAAAGAAAATGGCGATGGAACTTGAATACTTTTCCTACCGCGTCACTTCTCTACAAATACTATATAAAAACCTAAAAGTTTCACCGCACTGATTTATAACAGTTATTTCTGAGTACGAACACATTCACTTCTGCCAAATTAGTCCTTATCGAATGTTTTCCATGCCTTTCAAATACACTAACAAACTATACTAACATCGAATAGTTTCTTCTGATAATAGTATTTTTTTATTATAAATCAATCGGTACTTCCAATTCTAAAATGTTGTACTTTACAACTTTTTCTTTCTTCGTAGATAAAAGCAAATCGACCTTTGTCTTCTTCGCATTCGTCCACATGTAAAATATTAAATAAAATCCCGATGTATGTTCTGGATCCATGTTTACTCTGATTTCGTGTATTGTAAGGTAAATACTGATTATTAAGTCGGTGACCTGTGTAACTTGTAATAGTTAAGATCACCAACTAACGATTAATGTTAATTGTTTTGATTTAATACGTTGTTTTGTCTAAAAAACAAAAATTATAAAAACCCTCTCAAAAAGCCGCCCAGGGCGTTAAATAAATAAATATTTAACAATAATAAAAAAAATTCTTTAAATTATTATATAAACATTTTTCTTTAAATTATTAAATTCCACTAAGAAGTCAACAATTTACAACACGAAGATTGGGAGAACTTACTCAAAGTAATCATTTATTTTGATGCGTATCGCCAAAATGTATATATATTTTAAATATAATAATACAACAGAATCTTCGGTGTAGAAATATTTGAAAATGTTTGATGCGGTATAAGAGGGTTGAAAAACAGGTTTTCATGTTTTATTCTGTTTGAAATTTCGGATAATAATAGAACAATCTTAATACACTAAATTAATAAAATAAAATTGCTTTTATTGAAATTTTTTTATAGTTTTCCCCATGAATATAATAATTGATGTATGATAGGTGTAGATGTATATTATATGATTGTAATTTTTTTTATTATTAAGAGAAAACAGTCGTCTGGAATACCAGGGAACTTACATCTCTGATGGAGCTTTCTTTGAGAGGGTTTTTTAGACACAACAACGTGTTAATTAATTGTCTGTCGGTGATCTTTACTATTACTAGTTACACAGGTCACAGACAGAGCAAAGTACACAAGGAATCTAATTAGACATAAGAATAGTGTTGTTGGTATGGAGCTGTGTTGATTGTTCTCAAAATGCGCGTTCTGTAATATCATTTTATGACTTTTCCGAGTGTTGATTTTGCAGCGATATGATTTGTCCTGTGTCGAAGTGTCCATTACTGAGTTTACTTTACTGAAATGTCGTTTTCTGTAGTGTCTCTTTCTCAAACGTCATGGAACCCCCATGAGCTATTACGCTGTAATATTGTAGAGTTGAAATAAAATTGATATTTATTTGGTAAACGCCAACGGTAGTTAACCCAAAACTTGATCCTCCTCATCTGTCAGATTTAAATCTAGGTATAATATACATTGTATGGAATACGGATCCATGTGAATAAATAATATCGATAATAAACAGACGAAGGATATAATATTGTTAATAAATAATGATAAAAGGTAAGAAGGGGAGTGAGATAGTAAAAGGAGTTTATGACATAATAGTGCCATACATTAAGGAAGTACTCCTCGGTGATTTATGAGCAAGGACCGCTTTGTTGTGACTCTTCACTAAATACGAATATACTCCACATTCTTAAATATATATATATATATATATATATAGCAAGTATATAGTATATATATATATATGTTATATATATATAGCAGCATATATATATATATATATATATATATATTTATATTAATACACTTGATTGCATAATGCCTAGGTTTCGAATATCATATGTAGTCACAGTTGTATTGTAACTACGAGTGTATCGCTCTTTGGAAATGAGCCAAATACCTTTTGGAACAACAAACTACTTTACACAAATTACTCACACAGCTTATTCCGCTGCTCCCAATACCATTTTTATATTATATTATAATGTTGAATTAAATATGCTTGAATAATCTTCACAATATTATATTTTAATGATCCAAAGAATCATTTATAACATCCCAAAAAAGTCACGCTGTCGCCCAGTTGTTATTTCTTTCTAAAACTAAAAAGAAAAACTTTGTTGCACCAAAATAATTATACTTATTTACTAGATTTTTTTTCTATTCTAGAAATATTTTTATTTTTGCAATTATTATTATATCATAAGACAAAAATAAATTCCAGGAAACCAATTACGCTGTTCATTTAGAAATGTGTTCCCTTTTGCATCCATAATTATTTTTCTATATTCCAAG
>JAGTTH010000084.1:0-22613 GCA_022606485.1 Agraylea sexmaculata | reverse complement strand
ATAACTATACATTTAATTTAAACCAATTGATAATGTAACCAGACTGTGCTATAAATATTGAGAGACTATGCAGCATGTTAAATTAGGTTAACGTTAAATATTATTATGTAATGATAATAAAAAAAAATTAAATGTTGTAGATAGATTATTTTCAGCAATTTTCATCACCAATTCTGTCACCCACAGGTCTTGTATATGAGCTTATATGAAAACATATAAATTTTTATATCCTACTCTCGTGTTTTTATGAATCCTAATTGTGTAAAAAAGCATTTTTTCAATTAAATACATATTGTTCAGTCTATGATATATTTTTTTATTAAATGCCTTCGAGCCAAACATGTTAGGGATGAGCTTTTGCATTATTGTGATTAACATTTGGCATCCCACGCTCTTTGGACTTAAATTTAGAGCATACTAACGACTGGCAAGTCTACTGAGCTGTAATTGGGTTTCCCTTTTGCAAATTGTATAATGGTCATAAATACGTTGGTGTCTCCTTGGCTGGATGATTTGTTGGTAGCGAGCCATGTTTTGCACATATATGTATAAAATATACCTCCTTGCTTACGCGAATTCGTAACTACCTGTTTCTTCTTATTTTATTTGTTTATTTATTTGTGGTGCTTTCAGGTTAAGAACACTCCCAGGTATTCGTGTTGTGATGACTGACTCTGTATTATTGCAACCAACAACGTGTTGATTTACTAAACTCTCTTAAAACATCAATAAAAATACTATGAATTAACTGAATATATATTAAAATTTCTTTTTAAGTTTACAATGATTGATAGAACAATACATCTTTGAAATAGTCTTAGGTGTACAGAGTATATAAATCTTTCTACCTATAACTAGCATGAGGATGTTTTATTTAAATTTGACATGAATAATACTATTAAATTATAGAAAGAATGGGAAAAAAATAAAAACCCATTTACAAATATGTAGATTAAAAAATAATAACAATAATAAAAGCAATATCAACAGAACAATTACAAAATATAATGCTTAAAAACTAAATAACAGTTTGTTTGGGTAAAACCAAATTTGATTTGAGTGGATTATTAGAAATTTTATTTTATTTTTTTAAAATAATATCAGTTTTGGATATCCATTGGTAAAATGAACTTACGTTTCCTCGAGACATATTTGGTTTTATTTATATGTCTTATGATTGGGTTAGTCGGGAAGTTAGTTATTTTAGTGTAATGTTTTTTACTCAAATCTGCGTTGAAAATACTTAAACTAATTATTTTTTTTAAATCGTCCACAAATGTCAGTTAAGGGTTGGTGTCTTCAAACAGTGAGCTAACTAAGTTGAAAGTTAAATAGCAAGTGTTGTATATTTGTAAAATTGCACAAAAATTAACCGATAGCTCTTAAGTTACGAAACTACCAACCTAAGTTTTTTTTTCAAGGCAGGTAAAAAAATTAGGTATTAAAAATTGAATGATTATAATAAAATTATGTATTATATATATTAAAACCAAAATTACACATTATTATTGGTTTGTTTTTTATTGTTTATTTATATGAATCGCAAAAATATTTTTAATATATTTTTAAATCGAATTTATGATAGCATTATTAGATATTAAGCAATTAAACAGTTTGAAACAAAAATGAAACGATAGCTCTTAAGATACGTAGCTCACTGATAAATTTTCCATAAATTGGATTCAATTATTAAGTCAATTTAAGAAAAATTCCACTTACAAGAAATCTTCACCTACTAATCGATCTAATGATGTTGTTTATTAAATAATTTATTAAAAAGAGTGCAAAATTGGTGATGAAAATTGCTGAAAATAATCTATCTACAACATTTAATTTTTTTTTATTATCATTACATAATAATATTTAACGTTAACCTAATTTAACATGCTGCATATTCTCTCAATATTTATAGCACAGTCTGGTTACATTATCAATTGGTTTAAATTAAATGTATAGTTATGTTGAAATACTGAAGATAATAATAATAAAGCTTAGCACATTGAATAATGTTTAGATTGAATTACGAGTGAAAATTTCACAGTGAATTATATAACTGACAATGAAGTATTTCCACAGCAATTTAAGTATTCAATGATAATAATGGTTGCAGGATATTCCCATTGCTTGGAGCAATAACAAAAAGTCGACAGATTCTCTCTCCTTCGTGTAATTTATTCGTGGAGCGTGCTCGTGCTCCTTTTGAACCCATAACTCATATTACAAGGACGATATCATACACCATTACTAATCATATACACAATCATCATTTTGCATACATTGAAGTCTGTACTTTGGTGGTTAGGTTAGAACAACGCCGGTACGTGGCCGGAACGTGGCCAATACGTGGCCGATACATTAAATTTGACTGAACCATTAAAGTGAATCGATCATCAACATTTTATCCTAAAAGAGAATGGAAGATAAAAATAATCGTGTCTTAACAAACTGTATTCATTATTGGAGCACTGCACTTATTAGTATTATAAAATTAGATTTATTATAAATATACCGCAGATTTATTAGTATTAAAATCAGCAGTTATATCATTTATTTACATAAATTTAAACCACTGTAACAGATAATCCAATGCGTTACGATGGTTAACAAAATATAAAAAAGAATTTTAAATTAAATATTAAATAAAACGTGAAATCAAATAAAAAACAAATATCAAAGCAAAATAAAATATAATATGTGATTTAAAATAGTTACTTTCCCAGGGCAAATTCATTCATTTATATTGTTACAGCAAACCTAGGGGGCAAAATGCAAAAAAAACGTAAAATACCATAAAATTAGACATTTACATTAAAAATGAAAGTGTCTTGATAAACACCAATTAAATTAAATAAATTATTTTCTTTCGCAGCTGGATTAATATCAGTTAACAATTGAGACTTGTTTTTTTTTGCATTTCTACCCCCTAGTTAAGGTTATAATTACTTATAATGGGGTTAAAATCTGTTTGGAAAATTAAAATTAGTTTTTTTTTATTATGTGTCATGTAACTAAATGCAAGCTTAAGCATTTTAAAGAATGCCAAACACTTTTGGTGATTAAAACAAATATTGTTTATTAATTTTTATGAAATTCTCTGCCATTTTCACGATTGAAGATTCATCAAATAAAAATATTATTTATTAATAAATATAATGATTAAATTAATTGTCACCCCAATTCCTGCACTCTATCACATCAGCGCCCATTAAATTATATGTTAAATACGGTATCCAATGATAAATGTTAAAATTTTTGTTTAATGAATATTTTAAAATAAAAAAATCTTATAATCCTAATGCAATCTTCATCTTTATAATATAAAAAATATAATAAAAATTGTAATAGAGATGTGGTAGGCAAAATACGATCGGTGCCCCCGGTAACGACATACGCACTTCAATAAGTTACTCTTTGTAACCATTTAATCATCGTTAAATACACAAGTAAATTACCCCCGGGGTGACCATGCGTTGAGAGTGTTTTTGCCGGCCAAATAATTACCACTCATCCTATTAATCCTCATTTAAACAAGTAATAATATCGGCGTGATAACAATTAACAATAAAATAATGATAATCCTGCTTCTGGAACCATTCCAATTAACATTGATTTAACTTTTTTTTGCAGATTTTTTAATTTACACTCGTTATATACAATGGGGTGAATAGAGACAAGGTTGGCATTTTAGTTTTTTTTTTAAGAAAATCTTGGTCTATCAAAAAGACAATTTAATATATTTTTGAAATATCTATGATTTTTTCCTACTCTACTTCTTTATTTGTAGAATTTAACGTCAGTTATAAGTACATATTTTGATAAATAATGAAGGTTTCATATCAGTCAAAATCGATCACGCTATTGAGGGATTTTAACCAATAAGAATCTTTCGCGATAAATCGAACCACGTGCTTGTCGCTGATACAAGCTCTACTCACTGGTTAACCTTATACTTTGTTTATTTATTATCTTTATGATTAATTGTAATAAATCTAAAATATATGTAAATTCACCTTATAATTATCGGTCGGATTTTTATTACGTCGGAAGTTAATACGCCTAAACTTAAAACGTATCAATAAGACAGTCAATGTTTGTCAATACAAGAAATAAATTAAATAGTTAAGATTTTATATATATATATATTGCAATTTCTTTATTATGCTTAAGTTTTTACAATGATTGATAGAACAATACATCTTTGGAAATAGCCTTAGGTTACAGAGTATATAAATCTTTTTACCTATAACTAACACGAGAATGTTTTATTTTAATTTAACATGAAAATTAGTATTACATTATAGAAAGAATGGGAAAAAATAAAAACCCATTTACATATTTGAAGATTGATAAATAATAACAATAATTAAAGCAATATTAACAAAACAACAATTTAAATTAATAATAATGTACCTACGTACTCACAATAAAAAAATATTTGAGGCATTCAGTTCCTTAACAAGTGTTTTTTTTAAATCTACTCTCATGAGGGTTAATATCACATTTTTTATAATAAATTAGTCTAATATATATTAACATTTCTTTAATATGCATACGTTTTTACATTGATTGATAGAACAATACATCTTTGGAAATACACTTAATAAATAATAACAACGATAAAAGCAATATTAACAAAACAGTTACAAAATATAATGCTTAAAAACTAAATAACAATTTGTTTAGGTAATACCAAATGTGAGTTCAGTGGATTATTAGAAATTTAATTTTATTTTTAAAAATAATATCAGTTTTAGAAGTTCATTGGTAAAATGAACTTACGTTTCCTCGAGGCATATTTGGTTTTATTAACATGTCTTATGATTGGGTTAGTCGGGAAGTTAGTCATTTTAGTGTAATGTTTTTTACTCAAATCTGCGATATTTGCTTTGATCATTTTTAACTTAATGTCCTCGTGGACTTCTTTAAGAAATGTGCCAAGTTCAAGATCTAAGGCCATCTTAACACACTTGTTTTGGACAATTTGAAGTTTATTGATATGAATTTGTAAGATTTTATATGGATAGTTTATAATTAATAATTTGCTCATAATATATTCACCAAAATGTACGCTATAACCGTGCTTGTTATAATACAGTTGCATGGCAGTGGTTATTAAGACATGCCTGGTCATTAGCAAGGTACAGTGGTAAGAAGTGCCTTAGGGGAAACATTTGTCAACCAGACAGTGAATTCACTACTCTTAAATACATTCTGTATATTTATAATAAACTGGAAGATATTGCAAAAATAAGATATACTCGATAAAGACGCAATTACTCCACGTAATCAGCTCTCCATAGAACAAATCACACCCACATACGATTAATAATTAATAACATCTTATCATAATATCTATAATCATGTATCTACAGCCTTGAAAATCAATATACTTTTTTATATCATACTGCATTTTAAATAATTGCATAATTAATTATTATTCAGCTCATTATGAGAGATTAAACATACTATTTTTTTATTAAAACTGTCGTCTGGAATACCAGAGAACCTACATCTCTGATGGAGCTTTTTTATTCATGGTCTGATTTATATAACAATCGAATTGGAATTAAAAAAGTCAACAATAATTTTTATTAATCCCAAAGTAATAAAAATATAGTTGAAAATGAAATAAATTCATTGATTTATGAAAAAAAAAAATATTTCATGAAATATAAATCTGACTTCATCTAAATAACATTGTGGAAAAATATCGACTACCAATTATAATTTTTAATTGATAAATTTTGCTGATTATGTTAATGTTGATAAATGTTATGTTTGATAATGTCTCTTATTTAACAATTAGATTATTTAGAAGATTTTATAATTTGACAAATAATAGAATCACAAGTCAATGAATGCTTAAATTTTATGTTTTGAATATATTGTGAAGGGTTTTTTGTATTTTATTATAATTTTACAATTTTGGATTTATATATTCTGTACATCATTGCTTAATTCCTTAATTTTTTTATTTTTTTTTTATTTTCGAATAATCATTAACACTACGTAATCGTTATCAAATTATGCTTCTAAATATGTCTTCAAAAATCTAACTTAACAATAAATAATATAATTTGTTTCATAAATCAATATAATTAATATTCGGTATTAGAAGCGTTTTTTTTATATTTTTGAATCGAAAAGATATTAGATAGATAGGTTATAAATGAAAATATAAATCTACATGTTAGAGGTTGAAAATTATTTGAAAAATTCTCAAATGAAAAATCCGTTTTTGAATTAAATATGAAGTTTTACTCTTAATGATCTTATCTAATTGTAACCCAAGTCGTATCAACATATATCAGAAGGTTATTTATTAAGATATTATTTGAAAAAAATACCTTTTTTTAATTATAAATATTAATTATTAGGTATAAGCAAAATGTTTATTTTTTTAATTAAAATATTGTGTTTCAATAATATAATGTATGAAGACTTATTGACGGCGAGTTCATGATTCGATATAAGGAATTTATATGAATGATTTTTTATGATCCAGGGCGGAAACGGATGGGATAAATATATCCAAAATTGATTTAGGGTCAATGTTAGTTAGGATTTATTACCATAATGAATGGTTGTAATGTTGTATCCATATAACTTGAGCACTCATTGATTGATTTGTGCTGTACTTATGACCCGTGTTATTTGGCCTAATTCAATTGCTTCATCACACCATAAATCACAAAACTAGATGTTTTGGCATTAATCCTTATATTGTTGCTTCACTTGTGTGGTATTTTATTTGAAGCCATAAAATGTGACACTTACAAAAGAGATAAGTGACACCGAAAAAGATATCGCGTGTCCGCGCTCGTATATCAATAACATATGACACGAATATGAGAATCGCCACAAAAGTGATACAAATGACAATTAATTTAAACAGGATAACCATCCACATGGGATTTTGGCCATGTGCCTTTGTAAAGCCATAGCCATTAAGTTCATATCTTGACCGGGCAACAGATTCTTATCTTATATTCCCGACTACCGTTTCATGCGCAATACCTTCACAATTTAACGAATGGATTTTTAAATCACGCCACTAACGCAATTCATATATATTTTTTTTAATGCAGAGCTTCGAAAGAGTTATTTATAAATAATTTTATGAGAATTGACTGTGGAGATTTCACCCGAATTGTAAGGTCAGTGAGGTGATGACCTTTCATGTTAACTTCATTCATATTAACTGTCTAACTTATTATGAAGACAGATGATTATAGACATAACTCGTAAATTTTCAATTCATTCACAAAATTGTAACCAACGGTGATTTGATGACCTAATCAACCATTCACAGTAGATATATAAACAATTATATTTAATAGTCAAGGCATGGGTTAGGTTAGGATATTTATTTATATAAATACGCTTTTTCAATTACATACATATACGAAATAAATACCCATGTATATAAAATAAATTTTTTAATAAAAGGAAATAAATCACTAATATTATTTTTAGTAAAAATAAGTACAATAGGTAGTCGAAGTGAGCTTGTTAATATATATTTTTTTAATATTTGACAGTTAAATGAGGAAAAGTTACATATAGCAAATTTATTATTTTTATTAAACATAAAATATTCACACATATTATATAATGTATGAAACATAAGTTATTGAATATTCTATTTGATGAAACACAGCGTTGATTTATAGAATATGAGAGCTTTTTCGATTAACACTAAGTAATAAATATTAATTAAGAGTATTAATAAAAAATTAAAGATTTTTTATAAACTACAAAAATCCTCATATTTGTAAATGGGTTGCTTTTTTATTATTAAATAAAAGTATTATTATTAAAATTCTCATCTTAGCTATAGGTAAAAAGATTTATATAACTGTAATATATAAAGTATAAAAAATATTTTTATTATTTAACGTCTTAAGATTATACTTAGCTAGTAATCTTCGTAATAATAATTCTAATACAAAAAAATAAAAATTGCTGTAGAATATATGTATATACATAAAAGATATTAATAGGTTGATTAATAGAAGAGGGACGATTCCTAGAAAAAAAGTGAATTTTTTTCATTCATAAGAGAGCTTTCATATTTAATAAATTATAGAGTGTTATCAAGGAAGATGTGCTCTCAAGGATCTCTGTTGAAAAATTAAAAGTGTATTTTTTTCAGATAAATTATTAAAAATAGCTTTGATATCGACTTTTTCATTAGAGGTCGACACATTTCCGATCATCTCTTCTGAATCCATTAGGGCGTCTGTTGATATAGTATCTGTTGGGCATAAAGTGTTACCTGTTGATCAATCTTGGAGTCTGTGGAAGATAGCATTCGCATCTGAGCATCTCTCATATATCATCAGATAAGGTATCGACAAGGCTGAAATGAGCAGCGCCCTTCGTGGCCAGTGTTTATGAAGTGCGAAAATACCATCGCCAAGATAAGTGGTTATACCTGCCTTATAAGATAACCCTGGATAAGATTGGCACGAGCCAGTAGCAAGAGCTCTTACTTGTATTACCTGAGCTTTTACCTTTCCTCTTCCAAGTGAAAGCTTCCGACATTTCTACCTGTATTCTTTGATAACCTGTCAAAATCACCGACGGACAATTAACACGTTGTTTATGTCTTAAAAAACCCTATCAAATAAAGCTCCATCAGAGATGTAGGTTCTCTGGTATTCCAGACGACTGTTTTCTCTTAATAATATAAAATGCTCATTTAACCATTTGCAGTCCAATTTCTTGTATTGTGAGGTAAATACTGATTATTAAGTGATTTGATTTGAGCGGTTATTACAACTAGCAGATCATAAATAATATTAATAAAATCCTGATCAATCACCTTGATCCAGCCAGAAAACTGGATATATCTCAATTATTAAAACCAATAACTCAACCTCGTCTGATTGGTCTGCTATCTTGAAATTTATTATCAGCTTGTACGACCTTCTAATATTAGTTAGTTTGGGATAAGACGAGTGGTTCAAATCCCGATCAAGTAAAAAAAATATAATATATATACATTATTCAAATCCAGATCGATCATCTTGATCCAGGTTTACTCTGATTTCCTGTATTGTAAGGTAAATACTGATTATTAAGTCGGTGACCTGTGTAACTAGTAATAGTTAAGATCATCGACAGACAATTAACACGTTGTTGTGTCTAAAAACCCCTCTCAAAAAAGCATATATACAGAATAAAACATATTTGTGGTAAAAAAATGTTAAGATCATTAGTAGGCATAACTTTTACCTAACCATAGTATATAATCTTACAATCCAGGAAATTAAGGTAAATCTGGATCAAGACGATTGATCGGGATTTTATTAATATTATTCCCGATCTCCCAGTCGTAATAAACGATCAAATCATTGTTTTTTTTACTTGAGCGGGATTTCAACCTTATCCCATGGTCTGTTATTATTATTAATAATATTGTAATAAAAAAAATTAACGTATTTATTTAAAGATTCATACACACACTTAATAAGATTAAACCAAACATTATTGTTATTATTATTCGTACATTTTTTATCGTAAATTTTTAAAAATAATAATAAGAAAATATCGATTTGTGTGTTTTTAGTTCAATGATATTGTTGTTTTTTCTAGGAGGATTGTGTTTTTATAAAAATAAAATTATTAAAATGTAACATAGTGATTGCTTCTTCTTTTTATGTTATTTTATATACATCTCATACAAACATTTTATATAATATTATAATTAATTTTTATATACTTTTCATTTTTGTTTAAAACCTTTTTTTAATTTTTGTCTTTTTGTCAAAAACAAAAAGCTCTTATGAGTGTTTATATGCAAATAAATAAATAATATCTATAAGAATCATATTTTAAGAAAAATTACCCTTGTAAGTTAAAAAAATACATTTATGATTAAATATTGCATATTTAAATTAAAAAACGTACGTTAAATTTGTCGAATAGAATAAATTGTGTGTGCTTAATTTTATACATTTCCAATGATTATTTTTACAAGAATGCAGCTATGAAATCGATATTATTCTCTCCAATTCAATATAGTGATATTTTCTTGTGTTACACGGTAGAAAAATTCGATTTTATATGTTGTAAACGGTCCATAAAAGGTTATTCATATTAGGTCTGGTGTAATTACGTGACGTGGTTAAAATCTTAAATGGTTTTGTAAACATTCGATCGCCCAATTATTGTTATTTGGGATGAATTTGAATAATTATTCATTGATAAAAGATAAATATTCTAATGCGATTAACGCTGTTTTCAAATTCCAATGGGACTTAACATACCTACTCCTGACCATCGCAGCGATAAACAACCTTTTATACAAATATTTATATAAAAATCAATATAAAATCGATGGGTTATTGACTCAAAAATATTTATACTTGAAAATCTTTATTTATTGCAATATAATATTGAATAATTCGGACCAAACATGTGGACTATAAGTGGAAATTACAAATAACATATTTCTTTACAGTATTATACATTTTATAATATTTTATCTATCAAATATTGGCCATTAATTGTAATAAATGTTTAAAACTAAATTATTATTAAGTACTTTAAAAGGTTTTTAGTATGAGTTATTCAGAACTCGATAAGGTTATGAACCCAAAAATAAAGGTAATAAAACAGCCAAAAAGACGAAATGCTGCAAACGCAGAAATCAATGGTTCAAATCATGCTGTAATGAAAAAATCGATTGTTAAGATCTAATTTTTAATTTAGGACTTATTGTTATTAAATTTTCTGTGTGTAAAATTATTTGACTAAGGAATCGATCAATACAAAGATCATTATTACTGGTTGGTTTTATAAGATTTATTTTCTTATTGCTTATTTAGATATAATAAAAATATATTCAAAATATTGCCAGCTAGATGCTAATTCATATTCACCCATTTGAAAGAACATCCTTTTATATTTTTACATTTTTAATATTTGTTATTCCGTATGTGTGTTTCGATTCCAAAGTCAAACTATGTTTAGTCTAGTATTAGATTATTTTATTGCTCTTCTTCCCGAAGCGAAATTAGAAAAGAAACTTTACATTATGGAGGTTTGAATTGAAAAATTTATAAAAATTTAAATAGTCCATCCTTGTTGAAATAGTGAACTCCTGGCATTCTGACACCTCGGTTGAGAAGCATCACGAAAGCGCGTCGAAGATTGTGATCCATGATAAAAAGAAAGACAGTCGACCTAGATTTACATAAGAAAAGGGTTTGTAAGACTTATCCAAAGTAGCCTAAAACATAATTAGACCCAAAGGCGCCTCAGGCATAGCAAGAGTTACATATTCACTTTAAATATTAAAAAGAATAAGCAGAACATACAAAAATAAACTTCCTATCACAGTTTAAAACTAAAGGAAAAACTTTAATGAATTAATTGAATATTCACACTTAATAAAGATAAATTCACGCTTGTATAAGTTTAAAAAAAAACACATTTTTTAATATTGAAAGAACACACACACTACTGTCCTATAAAAATCCATAATAGGTGTTTGGTTATTGTAATAAATTTTCGTGATATTAAGTATGTGTGTTAAAAAATAACAATTATTTGAAAAAACTACATATATGTATATATGTACAAATATATAAATAGATTTCATACCCAAATATGCGAAAATAGCAGTCTTTCATCATATAAAAAAATATTTACTAACCATTTTTTTTCAACAAAAATACATATAATATCACCATTATGATTATTATTATTTAGTAAAAAAACAACAATAATGATCATTAATTATAATTATTAAATATTCCGGTTTTGGGATTAAAAAAATCGTGTTTATTGGACTTTTAGTCCAGATTTATTGATGAAATATTTATTATACATATATATATTTATTAAATATATATATATATATATACATATATATAAAGTATATTATTAATCCAACATAATAGTCCAAAAGAAGAGGCGCGTGGCTAAAAATGCCGTGGTCAAATCTCGCTCGAATAAGAAAATATGATACCATGTTTAATCTGATATCCTGGATTGTAAGGTGAATATTTAGGCGATTGATAAATTGAGCAGAGCCTGCCATGTCTGTGGCATATGTAAATTTAATAGTTAAATATAATGATGATAAAATTAACATTTTAGCAAATTTGAAACATGTTTTAAAAATGCGTATAAAAGATTTGTTGTACAATGATACTTATGTATTAATTATTTATGAAACAATGTAGGAAATTATTTTTTATATTTATAAAATTTTTCGTTGGCTTGTGTTTCTAATATGAATTAATTTTAGTATGAGAAGAAGTATGTGAAACCGTTTAAGACCTGGTCTAGTCATAGATCATGTCCGGGTATGACGTGTAAACAGTCAACACGAAATTTGATCAAGCAACATATTATAAAATAGAAGAACAAGAGCTGATAAAATATTGACCAAGATTTTAACCCATCGATAAATTATAACCATTAACTATCGACGGCGGAATTCATGGCGCCGTCATCGATTTATATGAGAATTAGGAACGACCGACACTCACTTATTATATTAAAAATAACCAAATCTACGGCGTTAACATTGTGAAATTACAATTTATTATGTGCTGTGGTTTAATTTACATATTATTTTGCTGTAACTTGTTCGAGAATTATTTCACTATTCAACATAATTTATGTATAATTGCCGCGAGACACGCGGTGGCAACATTCGTACTTCCCTTTATAATAATATGATTATTATTGTGCTATAATTATTTTATAAAGGATAATTCTATTAATTAATAGATTGCTCATTTACAATATTTATATATTAATATTTAAACATTTTTTGAATTACTAAAATCATCATTTTTTTAACCAGATTCAAGATGAATTAACTAACAACTGAAGTATTTGGATTTGAAAAATAGGGTAATTAAATATTTTATTTAATGTATATTCTAATATAAATTCAAATATTCTATTATTTTTTTTTGATTAATCCAAAGGGACATTCATTGCTCATATTTCTAATAAAATCTAAAATCAATTTACTATTTTATTACTTTATACCATTGCACTATTTTTTTTTGTTTTCAGTTCTTTTATAATTTTATTTTGTGTTCTAATTTTATATGCAAACATACGTGCAAATTTTCTTATTTGCTTTTGTTACCCTCCTTTCATTTTAATTGCTTATTATTTATCTCTTGTAAAATTGAACAAATTTTTTATTTGTAGTTTATTAAAAAATGCTTAAAATTAAGTAAAGAAATCAACCTATTTTGATGTTAAACTCCAAACTTAAGGTACTTTTTTATAACCTATCGTTATAAAAAAAAATACTTACAATGCGGGTACATTTATTTTTTGTTGTATTTCTTATATGTTTCTGTTTCTTCATTTTTCTCACCTTTCTTCTATAATACTGAAAAATGTCCATCATTGCCGAACAGCATTAGGTTTTTCCTGTAATGGCAAGATGATGACGGTTCATGCTTTCCTTTATGATTAATTATATATATATATATATATATATATATATATATATATATACATATATACATGAATTTAGAATAAAAGATATATAATTATTATTAAAAAAAGATGCTTGTAATATTTAAATATTAACCCAATAAATATAATTTTAAATGATCATACATATTGAAGTGTGTCAATATAATGTGAGGTGTTGTTAGGCAGTTTGTGATTCTTGGTGGATAATATTTTGCAGAAGAAAGATTGATGGAGTGACATTTAACGTGTAGTACATTTCTGTGTATAAAACCGGAGATGTCTGATTGAATATAGATAAATTTTAACCTTACATTATATGTATTTATTATACTGTGAAACTGAGCTTACATTCAGCAACACGTAATATTTATTATTGTACATAAAGCAAGCAAACATAACAAAAAAGAAAACAGTGCTATTTGTGATAATATTCTTCACGTACTTAAATAAACATATGATCAAAAAAAGAATTTATGGGGATGATGATGGTGATAGTGGTTAACATTTGTTGTGTCGCTGGAAGACGTTGTCCATAAAGTTCTTGGAGAGAAGCTTGTTTCTGGCGTTCAGACACTCAATATGTCGTTAAATTTGCAACCATTCAGAATTCACTTTTATGGACGAATAACATCCAAAAATATATTTTCACCTCGACAAATTGTGACCACCTTTTACTTACCACAATTTATACACACTAATATTATTTAGAGTTTATCAGGCGTTTAGAATGAAAATCATGTAAAAGGAGAAAAACATACACCATCAACACCAATCATAATTTTATAACCCAAAAATAAATTATCGATATTTTTATAGAAAAAATTTACAACTTAGGTTTAGGAGAATCCGTTACAAATAATATTTAAAAATAAAGGAAAACTGGATTTGCGAGTTTAATAAGTTTAATATTGTAATCATAGGTGATTCGTAAATAATAGATGAAAAGAATATTCTGTTCAAATATCTGTTCAAATAAAAAAAAAATATCTCCTGTTATAATTTAAATTGGAACAGGTATAATATATAATTTCTTTCATTTGTGATTTCAGGATAGTTAAATATTTCGTAGAAATTGTTTTTAAATATTCTTAAATCGTAAAATCCCAATTTCTCTTCTTCTCGTCTACTCTTTTCTGAAATAATAATTTCAGAACATCAACATAAAGGATAATAAACGATATTTTGTTAATCAAATATGGTTACTTAAATTTAAGAGAATTATAATTACAACCAATATTTGTGAAAAAATAAAGAAAAAAAATTCTTTCTTGTTTTTATTGTCAATTTTGTATATTAAATTATACCTCATTGTCACATTTAAGACATTTCCTCATTGATAAAAATATTCAGGTTTTTTTCAGGTTATGATTCGTTTAAGGAAATTTTACAATAATAAATTTATTTAAAATTAATAAGAATGCGGACTGAAAAAGCTGGAATTAAGATTCCCAAAAAAAATATCAAAAAACCTTGACCTATATTCATTCGGAATATAAAATGTGTGGTTTGAAATAAATTGTTTATGTGATTAATGAATTTTAATAAATATATATTAATTTAATGATATGAAACAAATTATATTTAAATACAAAGTGTACATATATTCAATGTCTTTATTCAATAATAATTATAGCCCGATTTGGTCGTAAACAGTTTATTTTAAGGGCTTTTAGTCCGACATTCACTACGTTTCTATGCAACGCGACTATAATAAAATATTTTTTATAAATGAACCAAACTAAGCTATACGTCTTTAGTGTAACGATATAATTTATTAGAATTATGACAACACTTAAACATTTCATATAATTTCCACGACACGCACAGAATGACGTACGTTTATGGCCTTTGGATAATTTACGTAATACATCATGTTCTATCGAATCCGTATTTTTATTATTGATAAATATCGAGAGCGATGGCTTTGAGTGAAATTGCACACGAGAAAATTGTTTCCAAACCGGTAATTGGACTGTTTATAGCCGTGGTTTTGTTCAGTTAGTAGAATTTACAGCCATATAGTTTAATAATAGTGTCTAGATGCAACAGATAAAAGAGGAATTGTTAAAGCGACTATGCACTGTCTGGGAAGAATTTACAGTTTTTCATGGGAATACTTGGGAAAGTTGCTCATGTTAATTTTATATGCCGAAGTCGTGCCTCTCTTTAATGGGGACTAATGAAGTTGTGAATGATAATTGAGGTTGTTGATTGAGTTGTAGTTGCAGTTGGTCTCTTCAACTTGTCACAGGCAACGAATTGAGAGGTTTGCATTAAATTTGAACCATCAGTTTGAGTTGTGCTGATCTCAGTTTGCTGATATCAAGTAATTTGCTGGTTTCATTAAGGCACCGCTCAACTTCAACCAGTATATATCGATAAAATATACATTCTCACTGTCACTGATATAATAATACGAAGAAATAAGACTACTCAATAAGTTTATAAATAAGAAGTGTTATTATAAATGTATATTATTTGCTAATATCAACAAAAATGTAAAAACTCCACGCAAATACACCTAACTTTTCAATATATGTAATGGTACACTTTAAACCACGGCGAAGTAATTTAAGTAGTTTAATTTTTAACGTTTATTTTTTGGGTGTTTAATTATTGTAATTAATTTAGATGGAACTGACGATACATAGGGACGAAAAAATCAATGTGTGGATTCCCACCGTTTATATAATGAAATAATATCATATAAGTTCTTTAATAAACAAGATTTTTTTTAAATATTTATATATATATATATATATTTATTTATATATATATATATATATATATATATATATATATATATATGTATATATATATATATATATATATATATATATATAATAATTAAAAATTAATAGTGCTTTTGAAATCGAATCTGGGCCAGCATCTTGGAATCAGCTGTCTCTGTGAAGTACTCATTACTGACTATCGCATGTTTATTGTGTCTGTTAAATACGTAATTAATATTTTTTTTAAATTTTTTATTAATAAAAAAATGCAATAAAAAGTTATTAAAAGAATTATTATTGGCACCTTTTTATTGCCAATAATAATTCGAAAATATGAAAGACAAAGATGAATTTAGCCGTTTTGGGCGCTGCTTTTACCGCTCGTACTATTTATCTGTCACTTGTTGATTTTTCTAACATTTCGAACTTAAGATTACACCGTCTTTCACTTAATATGATCATTAAAAGTTGCTCCATATATTCAAGGATAAATTATATGTCACTATGTAAACAATTTACATCATGAGGATGTTTTTAAAGACTAACGTGATGCAGGTGGCCACAGCACGCATATTTGTGAAGTATATGTATGTATGCGCATGTAGTAGTACCTAACATGTTCCGATTAATGAATACAATACGCATGACAATGATTAGGTATGTTCATAGTTTATTAATTATTATTTTTTTAAAGAAAAATCTACAATTAAGAAATGTCAAACTGTTGTCAAAATAATGATAATAATATTTGGACTTGCAAAACTAAGAGTGGCCTAAAAAGGAGAGGTAATTCATCTGAAGTGTTTAATGAGTCATATTCTAGTCTCTTAGGATGGGATTTACATTTATTATTATTATTAATAATATATTATAAAGACTTTGCAACATTTCCAACCATTCCATTTTTAGTATCAACCCACGACTAATATTACACACTTAACACATCATCATCATCATTACCGACATGAAACATTCGCTCAATTACTTATACTAGAAGAACTCTCTAGAATCACTGTCATATTGAGATTTGATCTCCATAATCGATGACACATATTTAAATTTATGTTCATCAAACATGTCTTATTAATTAGTATCTAAAATATATTTTTCTAAATATTATTGTTGTAAAATGTCATTTATCATTTACCAGTTAGAAGACCGACTTGAATATCCACATTTAAATTGAATATTCTCTAAGAACTTTAATAAAAAAATTAATAAACAATCATTTAAATCGAAAGTATGGTTTATTTTTAACCCTATTTTAAAATAATTATACAAATTTTGTATCGTTTAAGCTTAAAGGCATTTTTATTACGAATTGATATTTAATGACGGTTAAAGAAATTATATATTTTTATATGACCGAGGAGCTTCTTATTAGTTGTTGATAATTATTTTGATATGAATGAATTAAACTGAGTAATACAAATCGAATTGAAATAAATGACCACCTCAAAAAACAATGAAAAATTAATTTTATCAGAGTAAACGTGGCATTTTATTTGTCAAATATATATAAAGATTTTTGGTTAAATGCCTTTTCAAAATACATTTTTTATTTAATTCAAAGATAATTATATCTATAATTGTTGCACGTGTATGTTATATTTATGTCTGTATGGATGCATCCCTCAATAATCAGTGTTACCAGATGGAAGAATAATATTTTATGCAATTATTTTACAACAATTAATACATATCTAAAATTTTTAAAGGGGGATTTTTATGATAATAATATTAAAATAATTTCAAAATAATAATAGAGATATTTATATAAAACATAATAAATGATAATTCTCAAAAAACATTATTTTTTGGGAAACTCGCTTTTTAAATATTGTGACGAGTGTTGTCATTATATAAAAACCGTATTAAATTATTTTATTTATAATTTACTTTGAAAATTCAAACATCCTATGAATGAATTAATAAACAACTTATAATCTCATTCGCTACCGAACGCTTGAAGGGTGCAGACCTCTTTCGCAGCTATTCTACTTTCTAAATTGTGAAGTGTTTACCCAACGTGCACACTCATTCCCGAGTTATTTCGAAAGCGAAATTCCCGACATCAATCAACAAAAATCAGGTTGTACCGGTTTATTTTTCAATTCCTTATCTATCACACCGTATAATTACAATGTCTCCGTCTACTTCAGTATCTCAAACATCAATTGATGGATTCTTCCAACCCAAAAATCCTGCCAAACGTCCTAGAGCCGTTACCCCAAATACAACTACTATCCCATCCAATAACAGATTCGCGTCTCTTAACGAAATAAAATTGTCGTCTCCCAAATCAAAGAGCATTATTCCTCCCATTTTTCTAAAAGCTTCAACCCATTCGGATAACATCACTCTCATAAAAAATTCACTAAGTCCGATTTTAACCTTAACTATAAAGGAAACAACCAGGTTCGCATTCAGACTCGCAACTTGGAAGATTTCAACACGTTAAAGGCTGGGCTTAAATCCCTCGAGAAAGAATATCATACTTTTACCATAAAAGATGAAAAGCCAAAAAAATGCGTCATCAAAGGCCTTCCTCTCATTTCAACGGATGAAATCAGAGAGGAAATCAGTAAACTTAATTTCACTCTTCTTAACATTTTTCAAATGAAGGGAAAAAACGGACAGCCCACTAGAAATCCTCTTTACCTCATACATCTTGATCCGAGTACTGATATGAATATGTTCAAAAAAATTCAATTCCTTTGCCATTGCAAAATAAGCATAGAAAAGTACACCAATAATCAAAACACCACGCAATGTTTTAGGTGCCAAGAATTCTCGCATGCAGCAGCCAACTGCAACAAGCCACACAAATGTGTAAAATGTGGAGGAGATCATTCAACGGCGTCATGCATGAAGACGCCGGACACTCCAGCCAAGTGTTGTAATTGTGGCGGTGATCATACCGCCAACTACAGAGACTGCCCTAAACGCCTGAGATATCGCGAATTAAGGGCCGCCCCAAAGCCATCGACTGTACCGACGAAGCCAGTCATCCGATACTCTCTTGCGCCGCCACCGAATATCACGGGCGGTCGCTCCTGGTCACAGGTGACTCGTGGTCCAGGAGTTAGCCCAGTCGTCGCATCGCCGATGATAATCCCCGCTGGAGGCCAGACCTGGTCTCAAATCGCCCGAGGTACTCCCCCTGCCTCGGCTCCAAAGACGACCGATCCATCGCCGACTTACGAAGCCACGCCCACTAGTGCTGATATGCCGATAGGAGACCTGATGACTCTTGTATTGAAGGTTCAAGAGCTTCAGCGGAAGCTAAAGACATGTCAGACAAAGAATGAAAGGATATATCTCATCATGGAGCTCGCCGCATCGCTTGATAATGTCTAAGGTTAGTCACTGTTCTAATATTAAGATTGTTGCTTGGAATTCCCGGGGAATTTCAAATAAATTCGACGAAATGATTGACTTTATGTTAAGAGAAAGTGTTGACATTGCATTGATAAGTGAAACGTTTCTTAATACAAATATAATTCTGAGAAGACCAGGTTTTGTAATACTCCGCAACGATCGAGTTTGCAAAACAGGGGGTGGTGTTTTAATCGTAATGAAAGACTCTATATGTCATTCGAAAGTTGTAATTCGTAATACTAACTCAATTGAAGCAATAGCAATTAGTGTATCTATTAATAATAAAACTCACATTATTGCCTCGGTTTATAAGCCACCCAAAATAGAAATTTGTCAAGATGATATCCACAAAATTATGTCTCTCGGTAAGGATGTTATAATTGCTGGTGATCTTAATTGTAAAAACACTTTTTGGCACTGTATTCGCGGAAATAAGGATGGCCGTTTACTAAGAGAATATTGTGATAAAAAAAGACTTTCGTATCCTTTTCCCCGAAAGTCCAACGCATTTCCCACCCAAAGGATATCCATCCATCCTTGATATTGCAGTGGTTAAGGGTTGTCCTTCTCTCACCGAAGTTGACGTAATACAGTCACTTTCCTCCGATCATCTCTCTATTGTATTTAACATCGGCGGAAATTACAAAATCACCCAAAAAACCTTCTTTAGTTATGAGACGGCTAATTGGAACGCTTACAAAACTCATATTAACAATAACGTTACACATAAATTCGACACTAACAACACATTTCACGTTGACAATGCAATCACTACACTCACAGATTCTATTAAGAACGCCGCCGCCTTATATATTCCTGTTAAAACCATTAACAATACTTTTAAGAACAAACTTCCATCTGAAATTGTGGACCTAATTCATGTAAAAAATAGATTAATGAATCAGTGGCGAAAGAACAGAAATTGTAAACTCAAATCTGTCATAAATGCGCTAATTTTAGAAATTAAACATAAAATTAAAATTCATAAAAATGAATCCTGGGAACAGAAGATAAGGTCTCTCAAAACGCAAAATAACTCACTTTGGCAGATGTGTAAGTCGATGACTAGAAAAACATCCTTTATCCCTCCGCTCTGGAGCGAAGACTGTAATAAAATTATTTACAAGGCTCAGGAGAAAGTTGATCTCATCGCTGAAACATTCGTTAAAGCACACACATTGACACATAATGACACTACAGATAGTCTCACAGAACAAGCAGTTACTAAGTCAATTAGGAATCTTCACAACTATCCTGAATGTGAGATTGACGAGGTAACTCTTTCTGAAATCTCTGATATTATTCAAAACTCAAAACATAAAAAATCACCAGGACACGACAACATTAACAACACTCTTATTAAACACTTACCACAAAAGGCTCTTGATTGTTTGGTTAAAATATTTAACTCTTGATTGTTTGGTTAAAATATTTAACTCGTGTCTTATTCTTGGATATTTTCCAGATAATTGGAAAGCAGCTGAAGTAGTCCCTATATTTAAACCTGGTAAAGACAAATCCCTTCCCAGTAGCTATCGTCCTATCAGTCTCCTCCCCTGCATGAGTAAAATCCTAGAGAAAGTCATATTAACCCGCCTGCGAAAAACTCTGGATTGCGTCATTCCTAACGAACAATTCGGATTTAGACCGGGCCATTGTACCACTTCACAACTAACAAGAATCTCACAGCATGTTAGAGGAAATTTTAATAATAAAAAAGTACGGGAATGATTTTCCTGGACTTTGCCAAAGCTTTTGATGTAGTCTGGTTTGATGGTATCATTCACAAACTAATTAACACTAACACTACACCATATCTCACCAAAGTTATTCAATCTTATCTTACTAACAGAAAATTCTCAGTAGATATTAACAATGTTAAATCTGTACAGCATCCAATCCTTGCGGGAGTTCCGCAAGGAAGTATTATCGCTCCTTATCTTTTCAATCTCTTCATCCATGACATCCCTATTCCTCGTAATTGCTCCTTAGCTCTTTACGCGGATGACACCGCCCTATTCACATCATCTTACAGATTAGACACAATTCGTAGACGCCTCCAAGCATCTGTAGACCTACTAACACAGTATTACTCTCGCTGGAAATTAAAACTCAACGAGAGTAAAACTGAAGCAATAATATTTACTAACAAAAGAAAGCGATCCCACATCCCCCTCTTAATATCAATAACGAACAAATTCTTTGGCTCAAAGAAGTCAAGTATTTGGAGTCTAAACTCCAAGTTGAACTGGTCCAAGCATGTAAAATATGCTGTGGACAAGAGCAACCTGGCTATTAACACCTTATATCCACTTATTAACAGGCGTAGTCAGCTGTCACCCAAGAATAAGCTGCTTCTTTATAAATCAATTATCAGACCGATTCTCTTGTATGGATGCCCAGCTTGGTCTACTGCGGCAAAAAGTCATATTAATAAAATTCAAATTGTCCAAAACAAGTGTCTTAAGATGGCCTTAGATCTTGAACCTGGCACATTTCTAAAAGAAGTCCACGAGGACATTAAGTTAAAATTGATCAAAGCAAATATCGCAGATTTGAGTAAAAAACATTACACTAAAATGACTAACTTCCCGACTAACCCAATCATAAGACATGTAAATAAAACCAAATATGTCTCGAGGAAACGTAAGTTCATTTTACCAATGAACTTCCAAAACTGATATTATTTTTAAAAGTAAAATAAAATTTCCAATAATCCACTCAACTCAAATTTGGTTTTACCCAAACAAATTATTATTTAGTTTTTAATAATTATATATTTTGTAACTGTTTTATTAATATTGTTTTTATCGTTGTTATTATTTATTAATCTTCAAATTTGTAAATGGGTTTTATTTTTTTCCCCATTCTTTCTATAATTTAATACTATTACTCATGTCAAATTTAAATAAAACATTCTCATGTTAGTTATAGGTAAAAAGATGTAAACACTCTGTACACCTAAGTATATTTCCAAAGATGTATTGTTCTATCAATCACTGTAAAAACTTATGCATAATAAAGAAATTGTAATAATAA